>JAANDH010001075.1:3707-75938 GCA_011799765.1 Nymphaea thermarum
TTTTTTGATTTTTACTAGTTTTTTCGGATTTTTTTAGATTTTTTCTGATTTTTTCCTATTTTTTATAATTTTTTAATATTTTTTACAAATTTAAAAAATAATTTTACGATACGTTACGATACATTTACGATACGTTACGATACGGCGTATAGGTCGGCCCGACCGATACACGATACGATACGGCAGTGATAACATTGCTTTCCACATTTCAAATATTAGTAATAGCCAACCAAAATAACTTGACATATTAACATAACTTAAAAAATTGAAGAAAAAAATTTTGGTCGCCTTTTTTGCCTAGGCTCGCCTAGGCAACATCTTGGCTCCTTGACAACATAGGTATTAATAAAGTTTATATTACCTAATTTTTAGATCTATATACAATTGCACAAGTACGTTTGTACTTCATGTTTAGATTCATTTATTTTTCTTGTAACCTGACTTGTATTCTCTATATTCCAATTATCACATGCTTCTAAGTAATACTGGCAATGTTCATACTTGTAGACAAATTGTTGGAAGTTTTGTTGTTTTTTATATGTAACTTGATGCATTTTTGCCTATTTGTCTGTGCGAAAGAGTAGGAGCATTTATTGGTCAAAAGATTAAAATCTCAAATTTGAAAGTTGGAGACTTATTTGATGCTGTTTGTCTTTAACAATTTCTATGTCCTTTAGGTAGATGGTTGCAACTGTTTCATTCCTTTCAGTAACCCCATTCTGCTTTTGCATGGGTCTTTATTGTCACAAGATATTATGTTAATTTTTTGCTTTTATTTACCAGGAATTTCAAGCAGTTTTGGTTTTATATTTTTTTGAAAGCTTTGATCAATTTAAACTCCATACCTTTCTGATACATCCCTCCAATCAGATTGCTAGGAGAAGGTCTGCGCACATGGCAAAGCATCCTGATGCAAAGATCATAAGCCTTGGGATTGGTGACACGACTGAGCCCATTCCAGATGTTATAACTTCTGCCATGGCAAAGGTAAGAATGTTTGATGGCAATTGACTTGGCAATTTGCTTCGTGAACATATCATATTGAGAATAGACTATTGCTGCTTGCTTGCTGTTCATGTTGTTGCTTAGTTTTGTCATTGTTCCAACTCTTTGAATTTAAGCTTTTATTATCTGCTGCAAGTAGAGTAATCACCCAAATGAAAAAGATGCGAAGGATGTGTATTTTTGCATTTTTTTTGTTTTGGCATTTTTATTTAAAAAAAACAAGTTTTTTGCCTTTTCCAATTGACTTTTTTTTTTCAATTTTAAATGTATTTTTCCTGACTAACTCTAAAATCTAAACCAATGTTGTAGAAAGTACAATGTGATCCTTATGGTTTTGTCTAAAGTTAAGATATATAATTAATATAATGCAAACGATAAAAAAAGTTAACATTTTAATACGCTTTATACTATTAAATAATATAAAAATTAAACAAAGAAAATATAAAATAAGAGAAAAAAATTAGCGAAAAATGTGAAAAAAAATCTCTTTGTGGAAACATAAATTACATAAACACAACAAAATAGCCAGTATATGCTATCTATTACATTCACACTTTGATTACAAATAATAAAATTGACTACTTAACTTATTTTCAATATTTAAGTGGCTCTCCAAGAAAAAAAAAATTATTGTGTACAGCTTACTCCTTGGAGTGTTGAAGCGAATTAGTGGTTATAAAATGTGATTTTTTATTTTATTTTTGAGAATAGATATAGGCTCTCATACAATAGCAATGAGAACTCTAGTTATTCACATGAAATCAGCCGTAAATTTTGACTTTTTACTTTAAATGGCTTTCATCACAAAAATGATAGGCCTTAAGAAATTTATATAACTTAACATAAAACATTTTTTTATCACCTTTTTATTTTTTAATGTTGTAATGTAAGATAAACCCTCTACTTCTATCATTCAATAATGTAAGATACAGGGGACTACCGTAAGCTTGATATAGTAGACACTTACACCCTTGAAAGTTGAAAGCTAGTTCCAAAGGTGTATCATATTGTTTTCCTTCATCCTTGTGTTATCTAGCTTATTGCATTGTACAACTACAATATGCTGCATTATGTACGATGGTGATGTAAGCAGATAGATATTTCATAATCACTTATTTATTATGGATCTGCTCTTTTGTTTACTTATGTACTAAAAGCTTGATTTTGCCATCAAATTATTTGTACAATATGAGTCATACAGTTTTTGCTTGCTTCAAAGACACATCCAAGTATGGAAATGGTCTGTTATAGCATATTTTCTTTATCATTTTAACTAAATCATGTGGTACTTTTGGGTTTTGAATAGGGCAACTGCTAAGCACTGGGCTGACCTTTAACTAACCTGTAAAGAGAACTGGCAGGCCTTTATCAAAGCGCCCCTCCTAGCTTGGTAACAGGTGCTCTATGTCAGGCCAGGATTATAGAAGACATGGGGTTGGTCAATCTTTCCACTGCCCACCTGATTCAATTTAAATGGATCAGCTTAGATCTTACTCATGATAAAACTTTGTTTTCATCAAGAAAAATTCTGCTCCTTGCTATCATTTAAGTTCTAATTATTCATTTAAATCTGACAACCTTAACAAAATATAACAAATCTAATGTATATTCGAAGGAACAAAACTGCAATGTTAACAACATAGCCAAAAGAAAACCCGTTCTTTTCAAAAATGAACAGATAAGAACATTAAAAACAATGAGAACGAAAAGACCCATCTGTTTCATGTTGTTTTAAAACAGGCTCCTAAATAAATCTTTTGGGTTTTTTTGTGTTCTATCATGTTTTTTCTCAATATTTTTACGTTATTTTTGCTTCAAAGGTTAACTGTTAAATTATTTAACTTCATTTCTATCATTAAGAAAACCACATTTTTATCATTTTCTTAAGTTATGTTTTATGTTTTTTTGTTTTTCATTTATTTTATTTGTTCCTAGCTTTTAGAAATTTTCTTTTCTAAAAAAGTTGGTGACTTTTTCTCAAAGTTTTAGCTTTACCGACAAATACCCGAGAAAAATCTCACTATTTAGAACCTGTTAATGATATTTGTGACTATGCTGTAAGTTAAATTATTTAACTTCATTTCTTAACAATAAAGTACCCTAATTCAGGCCTGGCCCAACCTAGTTGAACTCCGTCTGCCCTGGCCCATCAAGTAGACAGGCCAGGCTAAAGCCAGGTATTAGTGGGGCCTAAGTATCAAATTTTGACCTAGTCCGGCCCATTGCAACAGTCTTAGTTTTAATTCTTTTAAATGTGTGGAAATACTGTATAAGTCACTTTTATTTCATGGTTTCCAATTTTATGTGGACTGAAAGTTTATAGACATGATCTACATTATTTGTTTAGTTAAACTATATGTCAACTTATACAAGCTCTAAGATTTTTTCCTTAGTAAACATTAAACACACTAGTAGAACCACTCAGGAGAAAAACACCAAGTAGAATGCAATTGTATGTCAGATTGGTCATACAACTTCGATCTATGATCTTTCTGGATAGGCATCCTATGACGTAGATCTTAGTAGTTTCATATCTTTAGCAGGGACAAATATTTCATACAATACATACATAGGTACACAAATATGAGCTACTGGAGTGTTTTCTTATGAAATATGGGTACTTGTGATAACCATTATGAGCTTAAAAATATATGAGTTAAATGATTCACATGTTGCTTCTTCAAAAGTGTTTTCTATTTCAAACTTAATAGCTAGAAATTATCTTTAACAAGATCTCTTTTGATGTGGCAGCATGTTAGTCATCCAATCTTTTTCATTGGACGACTTAAAGTGGCCCATATGTGCTTTCGTGTTTCAGGAGCCCTTTCAAGTGTTAATGGATATATTAAGTGCCAACCTTGTTTTCCTTGTGAAACTCTTTGCTGTATATATATTTCTCTTTGAAATAACTGTGACTTCCAATAATCCTGTAGTTGTTTTGATTTATTTCCCAGTTCCTTCTGATGAATTTCACGATTCTGATCTTGCTTCATATGTGGATTTTGCAGCGAGCACATGCATTGGCGACTATTGATGGATACAGTGGCTATGGTGCAGAGCAGGGAGACCAGGTGCTTAGTGCTACATTGTTGTCATTATATTCATTATTTACTACCCATTCGGGTGACTGAGGCATTTTCAAGGATAGCTTATGGATATGGTAAACAGTACTGCACCACTGCTAGTTTGTATTCTTGATTGTATCCTTGTTCTCAGTCTATGTTGCAAGGCCGTGTCATTTAGCCTGCTGCAACCGTGTTGGATGCAATGCAAGTGTGGCTGCACTGCAGCTATGGGTGCTCCTTGTGTACAGCAACAGCAAGGAGGAGGAGGAGAAGAAGAAGAAGAAGAAGGAAGAAGAAAAAAGAAAGAGGGAAATCGAAAGGCAGAGAAGAAGGGAGAAGAAAGAAGAAAGGAAAAGAAAGGAGGAAGGATAAAGAAGAATAAGGAGTGGGGTTGGGGGAGAAGGGGGTAGGGGTGGGCAAGGGGTAGTAACTGGAGAGAGGGAAAGAGAGATATTTATAGGGGCATTAGGGTTTTCTTTTCCTCTATACTTCTTTAAATGTTCTTCTTTATACTTAAACATTTTTCTTTATGATTAGAAAAAAGAACCTTATTTTTCTTTATGATTAGAAAAAAGAACCTTATACAGCAGGGCAGGAGCAGAGAAAAAGAAAAATTTAAGGGGTATTAGGTTTCTTTTTCTTTCATGTTCTGATATGCAGGAGCAAAGAAAAATTTAAGGGGTTTTAGGTTTCTTTTTCTTTCACGTTTCGATATGCAGGAGCAGAGAAAAAGAAAAATTTAAGGGGTATATGTTTCTTTTTCTTTTACGTTGTGATATTTTACAGAGTAAAAGAACCTTAATTCAATTTATAATGCCCTCTCCTTTTTGATAGTTTACAAAGAACAGCTTTTACAATTTATAAGAACTTGCACACACACACACACACATATATATATGTATATATATATATATATATATGTTTTATATGCATGTATGTTATATATATGTTTAGTATATGTATGTACGTTATATATAGACAGACCTTTCCCTGAGGGATTTTCTTGAAATGAAGCCAAACATGAGGTTTGAACCACATTAGGTGATATTTGTGGTGATTACTTCTGCGGTTTTGAGCTCCTACTAATAAAATGATAAGGTTCGGGAGAACTTCAATTTGGTTTTTTTACAGAAATTTCCAGTACCATTTGACTATGTTATGTACTTTTTAGTGAGAGTCTATTAATGGTTTAGTATTCCATGTATTCCTGGTTATGAGAATCTGCCTTTACTGCAGTAGATGAAATGCTGATATCACTTATCTGGCTACAGAAAGTTAATTTTGTTTCCATATTCCTGATAATGAACATTCACTTGATTAGATTGACTTGTTCTTTACCTGCTCATTGTATTTGCAAGAAACTTGTTTTTTGAGAAAATAAAGGCATTGATTGTGATGGCTTGCTGGTTTTACAGAAACTGAGGGCTGCCATAGCAGAGACTTTTTATGGAAGCCTGGGGATTGAAAGCTCAGATATTTTTGTGTCAGATGGTGCAAAATGTGATATATCTCGACTTCAGGTTGTATTCTCTTTTTGATTTTTGACTCTTTCCAAGAGTCGCTTACAGCTGCTTGTTCTGGTACAGCTGTTTATTTGAGTGGTCTATATGGCCTAGACTGTAAGCGCGTCTTGTCTTCATGCATTGCCATTCTCTTTTACTTCTCAGACATGCCATACTTGCCCTATATGTGATTGTGATTTGTCATTTCAATTATTTGTGTTTAGTTAGTAAGAATTATTATATTTTATTATGTGAAATTAACACAAGTTATTTAACATCTTTCAGCTCCTTTTTGGATCTAAAGTGAAGATCGCTGTACAAGATCCTTCATATCCGGTATGTCATATTTTCTTAATAATGAGAATTTAAAAAATATATGATTCATTTGTTATGTATTCTATAAATGTTTTAATTTTGAGTCATGGAATGATTAGCCTATCATGAAACTAAGTCATGATTTTAATTTTAAACATGAATTCCTTCTGCATGTTGTCATTCTGGTTTATAGTATGATTAACATGTCTGGGCACTGGACAGGCATACGTGGACTCAGGTGTCATAATGGGTCAGACTGGCTTGTATGAAAAGGATTTGGAGAAATATGCAAATATCGAATACATGAGATGTTCACCAGATAATGGCTTCTTTCCTGACCTGACAAGGATTTCAAAATGTGATATTATTTTCTTCTGCTCTCCAAACAATCCAACTGGTTCTGTTGCAACAAGAGAGCAACTGATTCAGCTAGTAAAATTTGCGAAAGATAATGGGTCTATCATTATCTATGACTCTGCTTATGCGATGTACATATCAGATGACAGTCCACGATCTATCTATGAAATTCCTGGAGCTGAAGAGGTATATGAACTTCACAGGCATACTTGTGCATTTTAAAGCTTCTGTATACTCTTGGATGTTCTCAGTTTCTGTTTTGCAGTTTGAAAAGTCTATGGTTTTAAGCTAATCAATGTTGCTTTTTAACCAATTAATGAGGTTGCTGGTTTCCTTTGCACTTCAAAGTAAAAAAGAATTTATGTAGAAATTGTAATTGTTGTATCTTAATTATAAGGTGTTGGGACATGCGATGGCTAGTGTCCAACTAGTAGTTTCCAGTTTCCAATTTGTGTTCAGCAAAAAAATTGTGACTCTTGGTCCTTTCCAGACCACTTTTGGCAATTAAAAAAAATTAAAATGAATGCAGAAACTAGAGAGTTTTAAAAATACTTCTCACAAAGTGGTTACTCAGTTACTAAGCATCAGATAAGGACATTTAGGTGAAAAGGATATAATCACATAACATACATAACAGTGTAATCATAAAGAGGTTTTTATTATATCCTTAAATGCATATAAGATCCATAGCTAAATATGGGAAATGTAACTCATTCATAGAGCAAGCTTCTACTCAAGTTTCCATTGGAAGTGTCTAACCAGCTAGCTGTCTATCTATGGGACAACTGCTAAAAACCAGATTACAGAAATGCCCTTTGGGTATTATATTTATCACGACAAAAGAGAAACTTAAAAATAAAAAAAAAAGAAAAAGGATGAACTAATATTTACATTAAACGATATCAACTATATATATATATATATATATTATATACACACAGGCACACACGAGCACCACACCTGCTCAAACTTATTACATGATTATCAATAGTTTGCTGAGGAGGAGCATAAAGTGAGGACCTAGTAAGGCTTTGTTGAAGTATGCTATCTGACACTGTGATTCCACATATGTAAGGGATATGAGATGCATAAAGTACTTTTCTCTTACACATTGACAGCTCATTTCAATGTTTTTCATCCTTTTATGGAAGAATGTGGTTACTGGCAGTCTGTGTTTCAATTTTCAGGATTTATTCAAAACATTCAACGATTCAATCATAAATAACAATGAGATTAATTCCTCATCTGCTATTTTAGCACCTCCTCAAACTTATGATTACGTTATGATGTAATCATTGAAAGTTTACAAAGGAGCATAAACATGGAGCTGGTAAGCCTTTGGTGAAAAAGTCAGTTGTCTGATACTCTGGCGCCACATGTAGATCCTTTAAAAGCCCTTCTCTAACATAGCGACTGTGTATTTCAATAGACTCTAGTGGTGTTGTTTACAATTCCACACAGACCTTATGGTATTAGTTAGTTGGGCCCACAATGGGGACTAGTCAACTGACTTGGTCCAGTACTTGGCTGACTAGTCCCGAAAGTGTGGGTTTTTGGAAACCTATGTTTTAGGCCATCAAATTTAAAATTTTACTAAGTTTTCTTTTATTAGCTTTCATTAACCTACCTTCAGTCTTTGTTTCTTAATTACCTTATGTTTAAACTACGTCCAACCTCTATCTTGTCTCTCTCTCTCTCTCTCTCTATGTAGCAATGTATTTGCAGTTGCAGGTACTTTCCCTCTCTTTCTAAGATGTGTTTCTTTCTATGTGTGTGTGTACGTCATTGAGGTGTTATGTGTAATCAGTCAACTATGTGGTATTTTATGGCTTCTATTACTTATTTTCACTATAAATGTTGAGTCTGTGTGCCTTCTTGTTAATATTATTTTATTCAACCAGCTTACACTGACTTTAAGGTAAACTAATTCTGACTAGTCTTTGTAGGGTTTCGATGGACCCCAGTCTGATCTCCAATTTTTACTAGCTATAGTTCTCCACTTGAACAGCTGGATTATGAGATATATTTATTGTTTTGTTGGTTTATTTGAAAAAAAAAAAATTACTGGCTAAGGTGTCTAAATTTGTTATTTTCAAGGTTGCAATTGAGACTGCATCTTTTTCAAAGTATGCTGGGTTCACAGGAGTACGTCTTGGTTGGACAGTGATTCCCAAACAGCTTCTGTTCTCAGATGGCTTCCCTGTAGCCAAGGACTTCAACCGAATTGTTTGTACTTGCTTCAATGGTGCATCAAACATTTCTCAAGCTGGAGGAATTGCATGCCTTTCAGAAGAGGGATTACAGGTAGTTCACATCATACTGTTTTGTACATCTGCTGGCTCATTCAAGTCAAATTGAAACCTAGTGGGATGCTTTCTGATGTCATTCATTTGCATGGCTGTTGTTTATCTAGCATGCGGTTTCCTTTTTAATTGCTCTGCATGTGTTCCTTCTTTCCATGGTTGTATTCTCTAATGTTTTCCCCTTTTGAATTTGGTAAGGAAGCGGAGACATATTCTTAAGATTTCATTGTAATTTTGCAGGCTATGCAAGATGTGGTTAGCTTCTACAAAGAAAACACAAAGATTATAGTAGAAACTTTTACATCACTTGGTTACAAAGTCTACGGAGGGAAGAATGCACCATATGTGTGGGTCCATTTTCCAGGGCGCAAATCGTGGGATGTTTTTGCTGAGATCCTTGAGAAGGCACATATAGTTACGACTCCTGGCAGTGGGTTTGGGCCTGCAGGTGAAGGATTTGTTAGAGTAAGTGCCTTTGGTCATAGAGAAAATATCTTGGAAGCCTCAAAGAGATTGAAGCAGCTTTATAAATAAGAGCTGCTGGTTTGCTTCTTGGTGATCATTGTACAATCTTCAGAGAGCTTCCTTGGCAGGTTGGTGTATGATGAGTAAGGAGCCTCTTTAGTAGTTGAATTCACTGATTGAGTTACAAAGCAGTATGTCTGCTTATAAGCAGATAGAGAACTGATCTTCTTGCCAAATACACCTATTTGTTTTTATCCTTTATTAGATTTTTCGGTTATCATACGGGGGAAGCATACATGGGATAGGATGGGTGGCTGCTTGCTTCCTTTCTGTTTTCGTTCCATGTCTAGGGTCATGGTCCTGGTGGCTTTATCTACTGGGTGCTTGACTCTTAGACAAGCTCCTGCTTTACCTTTGCGAGAGGGGACGCCATATGTGGAGGCTTGAACTGAGGGGCATGCTCATAAACATGCTTATCCCTACATGGGCAACCTCTTTCTGTGGCCACACTAAAGGCCAAATAAAGCCCTGAGGGACTGTTTAAACCTTGCTTTCAGTGGTAACCTGGTTTAGAATTTAAGGGAGACTATTCAGTTTGAAAAGACTTTCTGGGGCTTTTCTGTTGCTAGTCATTTTTGTTATTGGTGTTCTACATCAATTTTACTGCAGGCGAAGGAGATTTGGTACAGTTGGCACCCATGAGGTTCATAATGTACTGTTCCTTTCCTTAGCAAGGCAGCTGAAATAACCATCTGTATCTATCTTTGGCCAGCTTGTCTTTGCCCTGTTCCTTCATCAAATATTTTTTGCTGGAAGCCCCCACAAATACATTCTAGAGAACATTGATTATCTCCATTAGCATAAAACTTCGGAACGTGGTTAGTGGCTCTTACATACTGGGAGTTTGTTCTGATCATTTTCTGATGCTGTGATGCACAGCTTTTGTTTTAAGTTAGTTAAAAACTGAATTGTCATTAGTTGTTTATGTTCTTTGATGTAAACTATATGTTTTTGTGTTCAATCAGATACAGATGAGGATTATTAATTGTTGACCTAAAAGTGGTGGCTCAAATAAATGAGAGTTTGAATCTTCATGGTCTAATGAAGTAACGAACCAGCAAAAATGGATTGGTTGTTCATGGACCATGAAACGCCAATCAAGGTAGGATCGATAAAATAGCTCTTGTTTTCCACATAATTGACAATGGGCTTCATTCTGTTGACGTCACAGTCTTTTGTGCCTCATGTAATGCTCCAAGGCTGGATATGGAGACGGATATCATCCATAGGAAAATAGTAATGTTTATCCCTATGAAAGTCATCATGTGAAATAAAATTTGTTTAAATCTCTAGAAAAATTGTCGCTACCTCTGAATATGTAAGAATAAACGATTCAATGAATCTCTGGGTTTCCCGAATTATTGACTTATCTTATTATTAATCAACAACTTATATAGCTAGGAAGTCTGATAAATTGCAGATACTAATTTGTTAAGAATCAGTCAAATGGAAGCTATTAGCGTCATTGTTGGCTGGATTAGAATATCTGTGAAATCTGGATCATAATTTATCGATTAAACAAATAGTTGGAATACCCAAATTTACACATTTACACATTCTCTATGGGCTGTATATTTTTCTTGTTGATCAATGATGATTACATTATGGAGTAACCCCATCATAGATTTGATACTGCCAGATATGTTTTTGTGATGACTAGGTTGCCCCATTGCAGCTCACTCTCAAGTACCTGAAACTTTGAAGCCTCATTTCCACAGTGGACCAATTCGTTGATATACCACGGAGCCATTTTTATTGACATAATGACACCGAACCTTTATTCCAGCTGATGCTACTAAATCAGCTACCTTATCTTTCATACCAACTATTACGAAGTGTTTTTCCTCTACTTGCTACATGAAAAACTAAATCACAGGGGGCTCCCAAAAGTAAAGACACAAATCAGTTTTTCACTTGTTCTATGCAGTTTCATCAGTGTTTCTCCTTGTGCACCTATATTGGCTGATGCATATCAGTTTAATGGCTTAGTGAAACGATTCGTGGCTGATGTTGGGCCTCCCAAGCATCTGCCAAATATTTGGTTCGACTCGGGAGGGATGAGGCCAATGCCCTAGATGTACATAGCCTATTCTTTATAAATCAGTTCTTGAACCTGTTCTTTTGATTCCTAGGAAACTCAGCTGAAGCCCTAGTTGATCAAAAGTTTAAAAATATGTAAAAGAGCAAAATGATGTGGATCAAAAGAAAAGCACATCAAAGCACCTCATGTCTAAGTGGCATTTGATAAATTTTATTGGCAATTCCAGCTATAGTATTCCAATTCTTTATGTAAGAGATCCAAATACATACGGATTAGAATCTTGATGTTTTATTAGGTCCATGGACACATTTGGGGAAGGCTGTCAACGAGACTGTCAAACCATTTTCTATGGCCATTTTGTTTGAATGAAGTGGACATGAGGCCTTAAACTTTGTTTAATATTTATTTATGGTTGTTAGAAGGGATTAAACGGCAAGTAATGTTATGCATTCTTAGCATATCGACTGAAATGTTACCATGCATAATCTTCTACTGGTAATGATGTTGTAATTCAGTTTATTGTTTTTGTTAAGTTTTGAAACCCTACATTTAAGTGCTAGTGGTTTGGTAAAAGGATATTAGAACTATGGTTACTTTATCTCCTCCTGCAAAGTCTTGTAATCGCTCGCTGGTATACACTCGTATATCACTACTTGTTTCAAAACTTCTCCAAGAGATAGGTACTGGATATTATTGAGATTCCTGTTGCTGATTGTGACAAACTTATTAAATAAGAAAAAAAAAAACTAACTATTATGACAAACTTATTAAATAAGAAAAAAAACTAACTGGTAGTCACTAGGTCAAATGTAGCGTCAAAATATAGAGACAAGACCCAGTCGACTGCAGAAATGATGTGATTTTGCTTCATATGGACATCTATGAGTGAAAGTCCTATCTCTAGCATTGATGATAATTAAAGCTACCACTTACATAACTAATAATCCTGTATTTTACCATAGGGTGAAACACATTGAATTCGATTGCGCTATAAGTCATCTGGTCCACTAAAAATCAAGTTAAAGATGCTTTTACAAAACCTATTGCCATATTTGGTTGATGAAACATTACTATTGAGTATATGGTACTACTTTTCTATCAACCCTGACATAATGAAAGTACATCGCAAACCTAACAAGGGCTATAAAATTTCAAGAGAGAAATACTTTTCTTTAGAACTCGTCCATGTGTTCAAATTGATACCAATATTAGGATTTGTGTCTTATCAATTTCTTCTCAGACTTTTTTTTTTAACAGATACCAATACTAGGATATGTGTCTTATCAATTTCTTCCCGATTTTTTTTAACAGATGTCAATACTAGGATATGTGTCTGATCAACTTCTTTTCGACTTTTTTTTAACAATTTAAAAAACGTCGACATTTATAAGTATATAAATTTATTTTCTTTTGAATTTGAAACTTATGTTAGGAAACTAGTTTACCTTAAAATATAGACTTAAATAAAAACGTTTTCGAATTTTGAGCAGCATACAAATCTTGGACCACGAATATTTCTCTTATTATGTAAAGTGCTAAAATGTATTTTTAAGTACTTATTGATAATTTGGACTAAGCACTAGAAAGTTTCTTAACGTCTATATTTATATGTATTCGTTGTATCACACAGTTGAAATAAATATTGCAACTTTCATTCATCCATAGATATATGTAAGGAAGAATTAAAGTGAACATCCTCAACCGCCTTTCACAAATTTATATAATATGAAAGAGTTTCTTGGTGGCCAAACAACTAAGACCTTTATACGGAACGACAAATTTTTACAATACAACCACTCATTTATAAAAATGGTAGCAAGATGAAGTAGTGAACAACAGAGACCCTGACTCGGGGATAAGGGGTTGGGTGGAGCTTAACCCTTTTTCAAGGGATGAGTCAAACCCCACTCAGCTCGAACTCAACTTGTTGCCCTAGAGTCAAACTCCTGCTTTTTTCACCCTATTTTGGAATCGAGAGAAGGAAATCCAAGATCACTCTCGCGTTTGATGTTCCCTTAAACAGCATTAAGGATGGAGACAAAAATTTCTGAGTAAGGGGCACTAGTTACAAAATTTTAAAGTTTTATGAAATCCAAGATCACTCTCGCGTTTGATGTTCCCTTAAACAGCATTAAGGATGGAGACAAAAATTTCTGAGTAAGGGGCACTAGTTACAAAATTTTAAAGTTTTATGAGCTCGAGTTCTTCTGAAAGTTAAGTATATATTTTGTTCAACATGAACTGTGTTTATTGAGGATCCGCTTTGATAATGAGAGAGATTTCAGTATATCCATGGAATTAAGTAATAATATTTAGAATCCAATGAATCGGTCCAGACTGACTAACTAATAAGACACTCTGATAAGTTTTAGAAATTTGCTTTATGCAACGAATCAGCCCAAACTGACATACTAATAAGATATTAACGAACAATACATTGAGAGATTGGGACTATTGTATCAAATCTAAAACTTTAAAGGGCACCAATACGTAAGCAAGTAAAATTACCCTGCATTATCAGTATGAAAATAAACATTTTTTTGTTGGTTTGTATGGGTAAATGCCTTCACAATGCTCACACACGCTTCTGCCCCATTTTTTTTCTGAATTATTCATTCCCAAGTAAACCTTACTCGGGCCACCGAACTTGGCTGAAAGTCGGGTTTCACAATAAACCTCATTCTTGTGCTTATGAACCACACACAAAATAGGCACATGACCTAGCCAAGGGTCCAGAGCCGGAGTTTTAGACCGACCTTTCTCTAGGAAACTCATCTCAAGCCCTAGTTCAAGGGTAAAAGTAGAGCAACGTAAGAAACAAGATGGAGCAAAAACAAATCAAAGTAGCTAAGATCGAAGCGGCATGTAAATGAAATTTGCAGGTACTTGAAGTTTTTAGTATTTTCTAGCCCGAAGCAAATAGGTTCAATATACAAACCAATTGGAGATGCAACTTGCGTAAGCGGGAGGGAGATTATCCCAATGTCTAAATGAGAGTTTGAAGCTCATCCAGCAGATTGAGATGCTGTTGCTTATGCAAATGTTTAATGGGTTTCATCCCTTTTCTTTTGAGATCCTATAATTTTTGGTTGTAAATATTTCATTCCTTTTTATTACTAATAAAGGTTGACGACCTATCCCTCTGCGGGCGTTTTCCGAAAGCTCGTTTTTCCTTTTTCATTTTTCCTTTGAAGATTGATGTCCACATGCTTCAATTTGTATCCAGATACCCATCCCCTATCGGCCTGCCAATTAATTTGAGCTATGTTAGGGGCAGAGTCAAGGTAGGGTTTGCATGGGCTCTCGCAGCACTTCAATTTTTTTTTTAAATTTACATATAAATTTTGAAAAAGTTTCACTTGTTTTATATAATAATTTTGAAAAATGATATTACGGTTCTAATCAAAATTTATAAATTTTAATTCAACTTTTCTTATAATTTTTTTTTTGGCTCTAGGCCAATATACGTGGACTTCGATGTAAAGTGTTTTATTAGATGTCAGTTTCAAACAGGTTCGGACAGCTACTGCTCAGCCGGGTGAGATTTATATGGTTACATGCAACCCAGGTCCGGCCGGAGAAACCAACAAGTGGAAACTAAACCGACCACGTTGTGCGATCGCAGCTTGCCGGACCTTTTATTTGGTTCTTCAAAAAGCAGCGGACCGATTTCCGAGTCCGTGGGGGCGATTTTGATAATTTGCTCCCAATAACTGTGAGACTAGAGAAAGGGAGGGAGGGCGTCGTCTCGGAGGGTTGGCTTAGATCGTCGGATCCCGCTTCCTCCTCCCCTTATTCGTGAACCCTGCTGAGCCAATTTCCACCAATTTGTTAACTGGTCTCTTCGTCAGGTCATCTCCCCAGAAATGGTACTTCTCTTTCTCTCTCTCTCTCTCTCTCTCACACGCACATTCTCATTGCGGTTACGCCCGTTCATGTACTGGACTGTCGCGTGAGGGTTTTTGTTCAGTTTGTTTTGGGTGTACTTTTTGTGGGATTATGGCGTAGAGTGTTACTTTTTTTCATCTTTCATAGTTTACAGTTGCATTTTGTTCTCTGGATTGGTGGGGCATTTTGTTTTATGGATTGATGGGCATTTTCTGACATGAAATTTTCCAATACTGACAAACAGATTAGATTCGAAAAAGGGGCACTTGGATAGGCCTGTGTTCAGTTTTGTTTTTTGGTTCACTTGAATCAATTTATTAATTTTCCTTTTTGTATATGTTGAATTTCTACCTTGCGGAATAGTGATGTCGCTGATTTTTGAATAATTTTCCCTTGTAGGAATCTCGTTTTTGTATACTGATTTCCAAAAATTCATCATATCGGCAATTAGAAGTTTGGTGGATGTACAACTGCTTTTCAATTTTCATTGCTTGGGCATCGAGATTGAATCGAGATTGCGCAAAACATATTAGCAAAACAGTATGGCTAATAAAAAGTCATAATATGAAAAAAAAAAACACATGATATAGGTGTCTAATTTAGGGCTTCACAATCTTGGACATGTAAGTCTTTTGTTGATTTATACTTGCTTCCCTGTAAGAAGGTCGACAAAAATTCCTTTATAGAAACTGGCAGATGCCTTCTCCCCAGCTTCCATAGAAAAAATAAAGAATAAAAAGAAAAACCTTGAGCTTAATTCTCTTTCATATGTTATCGCAGTACATTGAGCTTAATTTTTCGTTTGTACTAGGCATTCCATATGGTTTATATAGGGCTTGGAATAGGCTTCATCTTAAGTGATCCATATATGATTACACGGCCCATCCCAATCCACAGGCAAAGCATTGAATGAACACAGAAAAGAGGGGATTGGGGATATACCCTTCTTGTTTGAAGTCATTTTCCTCAATGGGAATCTCTAGTATTTAGATATTGTACATTTTTAGATTTCTTACGTCTTATTCCCAAATTTTCTTTAATCCATTGCTTGAACCATCTTCTTGTGCCTAGAGGGGCGACTATGAGGTCAGGCCTAAGCGAAGTTTAGAAAATCAATAACCATAACTTGACTTATGGCTAGTGGGAAACATATAATGCACTCTTATGCAAAAAAATTATAAGGATATGTTTGATAAGCCATTGGTTTCCCAGGCAAACTAGTTTTAGGGTGTCTTATGCCAGTCTGTGACCAAGGTGGTCCAATATTAATATGTTATAATGTATCACATGTACATCATTGTGGTTACTCCTAATAGTTTGTTAGAGTGTATGGAGAAGTTGCTTAGGGTTCTCTATCTTGGATAAGTTCTCCAGGTTTAGAAAGCTGGTCTTCCTTAGCCATAGTTCGCAAGCCCATTCATTGGACTTGAAGAAGCTGACCTCTGACTCGTGGATCCGTTTGTTGGCTAGGCAACTTGTCCAGGTCAGGTGACTCAGGTAAGATAATGTTATGATTTTTAGTTTCATTTTAATTTTACAGATGAATTATTAAACAAATAGATAAGGAAGTCCATAGCCACAAATACCATGATATTTTCAAAAATGTCGCGATATTAACGAGGAAATGACAAAACTGAAAAAAGCCAAAAAAGAATGTGTTCTTTTGAAAAAGTTGTAAACAACATATTTATTGTATTTTTATCACGATTTTTCATGTTTTTTCCCATTTTTTTCCTGTTTCTTTCGTTTTTCTCTTTTATAAGGTTAGTAACAACATGGGTTCACCTTTAAACTTAAGTCTTAAATTAAATTTATTTATTATCATTTTTATCATCATGAAGACATTATTTTTATCATTTTAACTAGTTCTTTTGCTGTTTCCTTATTCATTTCTCCTTTGTTTTATGTTTACCCATTTTTTTGGATTTTCTTTATTTTTAAAAAATTTGCTGAGATTTTTGTGAATTTACTTAAGAAAAACAAATTTGCTGAAAAATACCTAAGAAAAACCTTGCCGTTAGAACCCGAGAATGATATTTGTGCTTTGTGGATAAAAGTGATAAAACACTAGATAAATCAGACAACTGTTCGTTTTCAACTTTCAATTAAAACGTTTCATGGCACGCTCTATAAATTTTCACAGCTTTTGAAAACTTGAACTAGAAAATCCAAATAACCTTATGTTTATTCGAACTGTAAGCATCTGAAAAGAGTGGATTCAATCTTTTGAAAACTTAGGCTAAAAAACCTCTAAATAATCTTAAATTATGCAACTTGTAAAGTACTGAAAGCATTTGAACTGAAAGGAGTGGATTCTCGTGATTCACATCTCTTGAAAGCTTAAACTACAAAATTTTCAAGCTGTAAAAAACAGAATGCATTTCAACTGAAAGGAATCAAAGCAAAATGCAAGTTATCTTTTACTTAAAAAACTATTTGAAGTGAAAGGGATGGGTTCTTTTATGTGTTTGTGTGTGTGTGTGTGTGAGAGAGAGAGATTATGAATTGTTGGTGGTTGGCAGTATCACAATCCTAATAAAAAAATTGTGTTACATATGTAGAAAGAATCTGTTTCTTAACATGGCTGGGTTAACACCCATTTCGCTGAAAAATTGCATATCAGGTCAGACATGTGAAGTCAATTTATGCAGTTGGATAGATCTCAGAAATTATAAAGATTTTCCCTATGAAACTAAAGAAGTTGCCTATTGTATGTTCAAGTCAGTTGATTCATTTGACATTGTCTCTATGCTTAACATGTGACCAAAGAGTTAACAGTTGTGCCGATTGGATAACTATATCAAAATGAGAAACAGTATGACATTGGATCTTTATTTTTATTCCATAGTCAAGCTAATGTGTTTTAACTTGTGTCGCAATTGTGTGTTTTCATTACAAATATCTTGAGCGGTACTGTGCAATATATTGTGTAATAAGGAATGAAACATGGACGATTAATGAACAGTTATTTCTTCCATTCAAGCTTCATCTTGGAATTGCAGAGTTTTTGTCTTGTTCCTGCATATTAAATGCCGAAGTTCTGTAACTTATTATTCTCTTGAATGGCATCTTTATTTCAGTAGCTTCTATGCCGTTCATTGATATGAACAATTAAAAGATTCTTCATCCTTATGAAGCATTCTTTTGATATGTTGGTTCTGATAACTTGCACTTCGAGTAGTTCTTTTGGCTGTATAGAACACATTAAACTTTGCTGTATAGAAGACGATAGAGATATGTACCTAAAAATGCAGGAGTTGGCAGGACTATATCCACTCATGACAATGAATTCTATAGAGTTCCAATTATTGCTGTTAAATATGTTTTCCTTCTGAGAAAGTTAGAATATTCATAAGTAATAGTAAGGTCAAATTATGCCATCTCGTTACTCTGTGAGGTCGTGTTCTATTTGTTAGAATTTTGAACTCATTCCTTGATTGATGTGTTATCCTTGTCTCTGGGTTAGAGAAAAATTCTCGAGCAACTTCCATTGTTGATCTAGTCGTATCACAAAAAGAATTCACACTTTTTTTATTGTTAACAAACAAATTCTTGTACAACCATTTGATCTAAAACATGTTACTTAATAAGCCAACTGAAAGCTGGATATGGTATGACTGTTTGAGACGATGCTGCTCATCCTCTAATTGTGGTGGTGGAAGTGTGCATGTTGTGCATAGGATATACTTGTTATTATGTTATCTTGTGCAACTTATGTTTTTCCATAGAGATAAAAGTCTTCCTGTTTTTCCATTTTTTTCTTATTTGTTTTATTTTTTGAAATTTCTTTGTGATTTTTAATGTTAAAAAGTAAATTTTAAATTTTTAATGTATACATTATGTTTCTAGCTTTGGGCCTGACCCTGTTTTGTCGCATCTATAGCTTGTCCAAATAAGCTAGTGTGCTTTCTGTTCTAATTCCTAGATTATCTCAAAGGTCACATGTCATCCAGGCAGGCAGTTTGTGTTCTGGTAAGGCTGTTGGTGACAAGTAACACCTGGGATAGCTCAGTTTTTTGAGCATCATCATGGTTTGGAGAAAGAGGACATCTATGTCACACAGGTGCATGGTGTAGAACACGGTGGGGTTACAACTACATGCATACAGTTTATACATTCATACATACAGATCACATACAAATTGTCCACAAACAACAAAGTCATCTATTAACAATTAGCAAACCGTCTTTCTATCATTTATTCAAGAAACAACAAATTGTTAAAACCATAATGAGAAATATCTTAGTAATTATTACCAGATTGGCTAAGATGATAAAAGTAACAGAATTTTGAGTTCATATTTTATGAGAATCATATGCATTACTCTCTTATTGTTTCATCAATATTTCCGTGCTTTTATTATCATCACCAAAGTCGTCAAAAGAAGGAATCCTAGGATCAATGAAACATATGTTGAGAATGTGAACGTAACGTTCTCCCTTGCATTCAAATTCTTCTAGGATTACATCTCAAAATTAGGATGATCTGCAACTGCATCTAATTAAGACAAGGAAACAGAGAAGTTGATGATTCTTACTGTGAAAACATTAATTAATCCAATGTAACACAAGAAATCAACATAATAACATAAAGAAATACATAGAGTACCTATAACTAAATTGATTAATTGGATGTGCTAGGTCATCTGAGCTTGTTAGATTCACTTATTCACATACTTTGTGTAGTATATTATTTGGTTCCTCAAATAATGAGTTTATGATGTGGTTTCTCAGGGACATATTCAGAATCTTCTTTCTTTGCGGAAAGCTCCTTTAGTTCAATGTTACAGCCATAAATGGGAATTGGGCCTTCGACTACTGAGCACTCAAGCTGCAGCTGGCACTCCACCACCCTCTCCACCCCCTCCACCTGAGAGAACCCATTTTGGTGGTCTTAAGGATGAAGATCGCATTTTTACAAACCTCTATGGTCTTCATGATCCTTTTCTGAAAGGTGCCATGAAAAGAGGTGACTGGTACAGAACTAAGGATCTGGTTCAGAAAGGTTCTGACTGGATTGTCAATGAAATAAAGAAGTCAGGTCTTCGTGGTCGTGGAGGTGCGGGCTTTCCTTCTGGCCTGAAGTGGTCATTTATGCCAAAGGCATCTGATGGACGCCCTTCATATCTTGTTGTAAATGCTGATGAGAGTGAACCTGGTACCTGTAAGGACAGAGAGATTATCCGACATGATCCACACAAACTACTTGAAGGATGCCTGATTGCTGGTGTAGGAATGCGGGCAAAAGCAGCTTATATCTACATCAGGGGTGAATATGTCAATGAGAGGTTGAACCTTATAAAGGCAAGAAAAGAGGCATATGAGGCTGGTCTTTTGGGCAAAAATGCATGTGGATCAGGTTACGATTTTGATGTGCACATCCACTTTGGAGCTGGTGCATACATTTGTGGTGAAGAGACTGCTCTATTGGAGAGTTTAGAAGGGAAGCAGGGGAAACCTAGACTCAAACCTCCTTTCCCTGCTAATGCTGGTCTATATGGTTGTCCTACCACAGTCACCAATGTGGAAACAGTGGCTGTTTCTCCAACAATTCTGCGAAGGGGTCCAGAATGGTTTGCTAGTTTCGGACGAAAGAACAATGCTGGCACAAAACTGTTTTGTGTCTCTGGCCATGTTAACAAGCCATGCACCGTGGAAGAGGAGATGAGCATATCCTTGAAGGAGTTGATTGAACGGCACTGTGGAGGAGTAAGAGGTGGATGGGACAATTTACTGGCCATTATTCCTGGAGGTTCATCAGTTCCTCTCTTGCCTAAACATATCTGTGATGATGTACTGATGGACTATGATGCACTTAAGGCAGTCCAATCTGGCTTGGGGACTGCTGCAGTGATTGTGATGGATAAATCCACTGATGTTGTGGATGCAATTGCAAGGTTATCTTACTTCTACAAGCATGAGAGTTGTGGTCAATGCACACCATGCCGAGAGGGAACAGGATGGTTGTGGATGATTATGGAAAGGCTGAAAGTTGGGAATGCAAAGATTGAGGAGATAGATATGTTGCAGGAGGTGACCAAACAAATTGAGGGTCATACCATCTGTGCATTGGGTGATGCTGCTGCATGGCCTGTGCAGGGCCTTATTCGTCATTTCAGACCAGAACTGGAGAGGAGGATCCGGGAGCGAGCAGAGAAGGAACTAATGGAGGCGGCTGCTGCGTGAGTTGAATAAAACAGGTTGCTTTGTAAGAGGCGTCCTTATCATCTGTTACTCTTTCCTGCTGTTTTTATTTGGTAGGGTACCTAAGGGATTTATGTGGAATAAAATGGACATATCTTTTATTGCTTCCCAGTGCCCATTTATGGCACAGTTGGGGTTCTGTTCTTATTTTGCTTTTTTTTTTTTTTTAATTACAATTGCTGCCACAATTGACCTAATGCATGAGGTAAGATGGACTGTTGTCTTCTTTTGGTTTTCATCCAGTGAAAGTTCAATTTGAACTTCTATTATAGCTGGGGAGCTGCTTGGTTTATTTGTAATATTTCTGAAGATCTGTTATAGAATTAAGTGGTAGGGCGTGATGGCTGAAGAACAACGATATTATGTTCTTAGTATAGCATTGTTGCTGAAGGCTATATTAGCATGCGAAATACCCTTTCCAAGACGGAAGCCTGATGTTTCTTGGCCTTGTGGGGAAACTTCTCAGCAGCGCCTGTCAGTTTGCCATGTGTTTCTTTTGGATAAGATTTCTCCTTAGCAAAGGAACTTCGTGGTTTTGTTTCTTTCACATTCATGTTTCTATATGCGTTGGATGTTACTTGGAGTTGCTGGCTGATGCAGGAATCTCATGGAGTTATGTTGCGATCTGTTAATGTTATCTGTTGGAACATTTTTTAAAGATGATCACTAAAATTGCTTAGTTGCACACGTATTGACATGAAATATAAGGACTTTGTTATTTTTACATCTGCATCAAAATCATGGATATCTGTTTCATTGGTTCCTACTGTTCATCATTTGGTAGAGAATCTGATTCCCTATACCTGTCTATGTAGCTTAAGTTCCAAGGAGGTCTATTGATCAATTCCTTGTGGGTGCATCTTTTGTAGTAATTCCAAAGCAATCGCAAGATTTTCTGAGTGAGCAGGGGCCGAGTAGCTAGAGTTCTATTTTAAGGGACAACTAGGACGGGACACGGTGAATACCCATATCACATTTCATCATTGGTTTCCATCATCAACAATGATTTCAAGAAAAGAATTCTTGTAAAATTATGAAGCTGTTCGGTTGAGAAAAGGGCCTGTTTACCTGGTTTGTGAAACACAAGAATTTGCATTCAAATGACACAAAAGCGTGGTTCATAACCGAATTCTTATATCCTAACAATGGAGGCAAATGGGTGGTGTTCCTCAAGGGGTGTTTCTTTCGTCGTGCATCTAAGATCCCCTCTGATCGCAAATACTCTTTTTGTGTGACCCACTGTTTAAACACAGAGGTTGTCTATATGAGTGGAAAACGTGGATCTTAAATCTACGTTTCCCCCCTAAACACTTCTGATTTGAAGTCCGATGGGGGAGGTCTGACCTCAAATCCATAGATTTAAGATCCCCAAAGACCTCAGATCACCCAGGATCTTGAGATCCTCTGTTTAACAAACACGCCCAATAGACTAAGACTAATATTAATTTATAGACTGTTCAAGATCCTCGGCTTAACAAACACGCTTAATAGACTAAGACTGAAATTAATTTATAGATTGTGGATAGGAAAATAGTTGATGCTGCTGTGCTGATAACCATAGTGCATGAAGCGTACCTGAAAATTTGTCCTCCATGAAAGATTAAAGATAATTGGCTACGTATCAAATATATGTTTTGAGAACATTTTGGAAGCAATCCTGCTGGGGGGAGCTCCACCAAATTTCATTCCAGAAAATTATCCCATCTACAGACAAAAAATAGAGCCACAAAAAATGGGCACAAAGATTACAGGGCCGGAAACAGAGAAACAAAACCACCAAAAGAACAAAAGCCACAACGTCGGATGCTTAGCTGCAATGTTCTCCGCCAGGCCATATAAGTTTCAACTGAGACCTGTGCTTTCTAATGAAGTAAAAATTCACTTCCCTGGGAGCTCTGCCTTCTAATCTCCGTCGAAGCCACCCCATCCAATCTCTCCTGTTAGAGATCGGATGACTAGCCGTGCAAATGTCATACAAAGTTTCGTTGAGAATATCAATTTCAGGAAATATCAAGTCAGCATTGAGATGCCGGAGCCCAGAAGCTTGAACTTCCCGAGTCTAGTCTCCGCAGCAAGAGACCGATGTATGTCTATTCCTCAAGCTCAACGAGGCAAGCTGGATTCACAGCTCCCTCTCCTTGAGCTGTGGCCATTCATCTGGCACTAGCCAGATTTGGATGGCCCGCTGCTGTTCTTGTTTACTCTCAAGGACGCCATAACAGAATCTTCACAAATCTTCCAGACACATTTCCTTGCCTCTTCCAGAGAAGGTTGCATTCCTCTCTGAACAATGTTGTTTCTTAGGATCCAAAAGCTCTATATGACAGCACCAAAACATAAGCGCCATAACTTGTTTAACTATCTTCTTTTAAAACTGCAGCTGAACCACCTCCTAAGCTCCCTAACAACCAAGGAATGGGCGACACGGTATTTACTAAATCGATGGCAGATTTGGGTCCAAATCTTCACTGCATATTTACAAGTGAAAAGAAGTTGATCAAGCGTCTCCTCCTCCCGAAGTCAGAGGAGGCGGCCGTTTGCCATGTCAGGCCTCTCCTTTTCATTTTACCCAAATGTGGGGAGCTTGTAAGTTAAAACAAAAAAATAGAGTATAGTGCAGAACAAAAACAGTGGATGGTGAAGCAAGTATGAAAATGGCAGAAACAATCACAGCTAATAACGAGAGAGAGAGCAAGTGGATCGAGGCACAAATTCATCTTGATTATGCTTGAGTATATATACATGACAATTTCAATTTGTTACAAGATCACCAATATACAATTAACCATGTGAAAATATCTGTAACTGAATTGATTCTGTGGGCCTCCCATCTGATGAGCTTTCACCTAGACACTGCTAATAATCAGCTAATTTCAACTACATGATTAAAAAAATATAAACAAATTTGATTTATTGATTAACACTCCCCTTCAAACTGGTGCATACAAATCTAGTACGCCTAGTTTACTTTTAAGACGCTAAAACTACTGCTTGTCCAGCGCTTTAGTAAACAGGACGGCAAATTGTTGAAGACACGTAAGTGGCCTTGATTACATTTTTTAATCAAATCATGCGCTATATGACAGTCTATCTTTATATATCTGGTGCGCTCCTGAAAGATAGGATTAGCTGATATGCAGATCACCTTATTTGTCACAAAATAACCTTCAACCGTACAATCTCACAGCCCGTATTTGCCATAGACCTGTATTCGGCTTCAGCAAATGTTCGAGCTATTATAATTTATTTTTTTTGTTTTCCATGACACCAGGCAATCACCCAAGAATACACAATAACTTGAAAAAAAATGACGTGTATCCGTGCATGAATGCATGATGCCCAGTTCACACCACAATATCTAGTAAGCTGAAAATCAGAGTTTGCTTTAAGTAGAATGCCCAGTCCAAGACTGCATTTCAGGTATTTCACTAGGCTTGGCAGCACTATGGTGAGATGTTCCTGGATTTTTTATGCAAACTAACTTGTAGATGAAAGAAAAACTAACTTGCAGATGAACGAAACTTCAAAACTAAAGTACTTACACTAGAAGACAACAAGGAGGACAACATAAAGCAAAAGGAACTTTTAACTTCATTCGACATCAAGTGTATACAAAATAGAATCATCGCCGATTTATATGGGTGAGAGCAGCAACGGGTCGGGTCCTGTACAAGTGCCCGACACAAACAGACCCACATAGATATCACATGAACATATGTACAAAGTGAATCACAAAATAATATAAGTAACTCAAAATTACAATTCAACCCCTGGTCCGCCTCGAGTATCTACGCAGAGGCACCTCCTCTTGTGTGTGCTCTGGGTCCACAGGAGATCCCACGGTTGAAAGTTCATGAACTGCACTGATGCCCGAAGGTGGAACCTGAGGCGAAGAACTAGACCCAAGAGAGTGACGGGTCTGGTCCTACCCTGCATCATTCTCCCTGGTTGGAGAGAAGTCGTCTTCGACAAATCATTGTCTCCAGAGTAGGGAAACAAATCAGAAACATTGAAACAGATCATAAACATTGAAGATCGGCGAAATTTGACAATCCTCAGGAAGGTCAAACAGATAAGCATTTTTTCCTAGACGTCGACTGATACGGAAAGAGCCATATTTCCTAGGACTTAACTTACTATAGGTACCAAGAGGACATCGCTCAGGTCGTAGGTAGACCCAAATTTGTTGACCCACTTCAAAGTTGACATCTCGACGACTCCAATCAACACGGCACTTGTAGGTTTCATAGCTCTCCTGGAGCTTCTGTTTCACTTGACTATGGACATCACACATACATTCAATAGCATCTATTGCCATCGGAGCATGTTCTCCAACACCTGGTACTGGGGATAAGTCAACAACATGGTCTGGGGACCAACCATACACCACTTGAAAAGGAGTCTTCCCAATGGAACGGTTGACTGAGTTATTATATGTAAACTCAGCTTGTGGTTGCACTAAGTCCTAGGTTTTGGTATTTTCTCCTACAAGACACCTAAGTAAGTTTCCTAAAATTCTATTGACTAACTCGGTTTGGCCATCAATTTGAGGGTGGTAAGCACTACTGAACTGAAGTTTCGTATTAAGAAGAGACCATAGGGAGCATCAGAAATGACTCAAGAACCTCGTATCTCGATCTGATGTGATTGAACGAGGAGGTCCATGAAACCGTGCCACATCTCTGAAATAAGAAGAGAGAACCAATGACGCATCTGTCGTCCTCTTGCATGGAATGAAAACGGCCATCTTCAAAAATCTGTCTACAACAACCTTGATCGAATCCACTCTACGGATCGACTTGGGAAGTCCGACGATGAAATCCATAGAAACATGCTCCCAGGGCCTATCTGGAATAGGTAGGAGAGTATACAAACCACTATTTTGACTGTGCCCCTTTGCGATTTGGCAAGTATGACAACATTGAACAAACTTGATGGCATCCTTCCTCATCTTGGGCCAATATTAGCGTTCATATATTAAAGAATATGTCTTGTCCTGCTCAAAATGGCCCGACATTCCATTACCATGGAGTTCTTGAATAAGTTGTAATCGTAATGAATATTGAGGGATACACAACTTATTCCCACGAAAAAAGTAGCCATTGTGAATGAAAAATTTAGAGTTCAAAGGTTGAGACGCACTAGAGCACTCAGACCATATGTGGCTGAAGTCTAGGTCAGCATGATACGTCCTTGCAACTTTCAAATCTGACTACCTCCACAGACATGGACATCAGTAGGTTGTTCTTTCTACTAAGGGCGTCTGCAACTCGATTGAGCTTTCCTGATTGATGGCGAATGGAGAAGGTATACTCTTGCTTGAAATTAACCCACTTGACGTGATGAACACTCATCTTCTTTTGGCTATGGAGATACTTAAGTGCCTCATGATCTGTAAACAGAACAAATTCTTTGTAGATTAAATAGTGTTTCCAATATCGAAGGGCCCGTACAACAGCGTAGATCTCCAAGTCATAGGTAGAATACTGACATTTTGCTCCGCTTAGCTTCTCACTATAGAAAGCGACTGGCCTCTTGTTCTGACTAAGCACAACTCCAATTCCAACCTTGGAGGCATCACATTCTACCTCAAATACCTTAGTGAAGTTTGGTAAAGCCAATGCAAGAGCATGAGTCATACGATCCTTGATATTGCAAAAGGCGTCCTCAGTTGCTTGGGTCCACTTAAAAGTCTCACCCTTGAGACACTCAGTGATAGGAGCCTAAATGGTGCTGAAGTTTTTGATGAATCTGCAATAGAAAGTGGCTAGACCATGAAAGCTCCAGACATCGCCTACTATTCTCGGCGTTGGCCAATCTACGATAGCTTGCACCTTAGAGGGCCTGCACTCCTTCTGACGAAACAATGAACCCCAAGATGACAAGGTTCGAAGTGAGGAAACTACATTTCTTGGCATTGATGAACAACTTTTCCTTATGCAAGGTCTCTAGGACTTGACGCAGATGACCAAGGTGATCAGAAATTATGAGGCTAAAGACCAAAATGTCATCGAAGTACACTACAACAAACTTTCCAATGTATGACCGAAGGACTTGCGTCATGACACTCATGAAGGTGCTGGGTGCATTTGACAGTCCAAATGGCATGAATAGCCACTCATAGAGTCCATCTCGCGTTTTAAATGCAGTTTTCCATTCATCCCCTTCTCGAATCCTTATATGATGGTATCCACTTTTCAAATCAATCTTCGAGAACACTTGAGCTCCCGCTAGAATATCCAGCATATCATCCAATCTTGGAATGGGGAAATGGTACTTAACGGTGATTTTATTGATAGCTCAACTATCCACGCACATCCGTTTCGTGCCATCTTTCTTTGGAGTCAGTAAAGCTGGAATTGCACTCGGACTAACACTCTCTCGAATGTGACCCTTTTGATACAATTCATTCACTTGTCTCTGCAACTCAGCATGCTCAATGGGGTTCATCCGATATGCTGGTAGGTTGGGTAAACTAGCTCCTGGGACAAAGTCTATAACATGTTGAACATCCCGGTTTGGTGGCAATCCCTAAGGCCGATCATCAGGCATAATATCTTGAAATTCAGAAATGAGTGGTGCTACCTCTTTTGGAAAGTCAGTTGAGATCATAGTTATAGGTTTAACAACCAAAGCATAGTAAAACCCATCTTCTACACAATGATCCAAGAATTCTTTCCGCGATAATCCCACAAAATTAGAAGGTTGTACTGGATGACCCACTAGTTGTGTTGTTTTTTCCTTGGTGGGTAGCAAGACAACTTTTCGGCCCTTGAATCTAAGGGAATAAGTATTCTTGTGTCCATCATGAACGGTTTTCCTATCATATTGCCAAGGTCGCCCAAGGAGAATGTGACAAGCATTCATAGGAACAACATTGCACCACACTTCATCTAGGTAGTGAGGTCCCATTGAAATCTTAATCAGGCACCTTTGAGTGATGTGAACTTCTTCTCCCTTCTTAAACCAGGCGATGTTATAAGGTTGAGTGCGCTTCTCTGGTTTTAGGCCTAGGGTAGGAACTGCATCCTGTGAAACAAAGTTCTCACATGCACCACTGTCTACAATCACATCACAAATATACCTCTCACATTTGCACCAAGTCCTAAAAATGTTACTACGCAACCATGAAGAGTCTGATTTTCCTTTAGGTGCAGTCAAGACGTGACGTATTGATAAAAGATTGCTTATGTCATCACCATCAAAATGTATATAGCATCATCCTGATCAGAACTCGCATCAGACGAGCCACTGGAGGCTTCCCTATCGTTAGAATCTGGCGGTTCCTCTATAGTCTTTGCCAAGTGAGTTTTCTTTTGGGAATTTGGGCATTTTGAAGCCAAGTGACCTAACTCATGACACCTAAAACAACAGATGGTCTGGTCTGAACTACGAGTTTTAGACAGGGTGTTATAGGCTGGACCTGATTGATCGTCTTTACCAGGGGAAGGCGGTATGGGCCTGGACTCAACAGGTTTCGAGGAGCTAGCTCCCCTGGTTGGAAAACTCGACTTGGGGCGATGCGAGGGGTCACCCCAAGACAATCGGGTTTCATGCTTACGTTTCAAGGTTTCTTCTATACTCTGGTACAATTAAATTCTTTAGAAATAAAGGAACAAAGACCAAAAACGTACCTGGTAACCTATTGACGCTCAGTCTCCACAATCTGGACACGTAGTGACAGTCGATGAAACTCTGCCGTGTAATCCGCTACAGATCTCAAGCCCTGACGAAGATTGAGGTACTCCTTGTAGGCCCCTCAGCGTGGTCCAAAGGTACAAACTTGGTCTGCATCAGCCTCTGCATCTCGCCCCAAGCCAGCACTGGTCACTGACCGCGTCACTCATACAATCTTTGAAGCTCAAACCACCATGTCTGTGCAAGCCCACGCAGTCTAGTCGCAACAAGTGGCACTCTGTGATGCTCCTCCACCTGGTGGTAGTCGAAGAAGAACTGCACTGCATATGCCTAGTCAAAGTACTCCTGTGCGTCGAATCACCCAACAAACTCCGGGAGGTCCTACCTCAGCCCATAACTAGCCGGGCGATCTGGACGCTCTGTGGTGCGCATGTGTCGATGGTCAACTGGTCCTGCTGGATGCGCACACCAAAACTCGTCATCATCTGAATAGGTTGAGTCACTGTCATTCTCGGCTGGCGCTTGGGGTCTGTATGGCCCAACAGGAGGTGGCCTCGGGTGGGTCCGAGGACCCATCCGCTGGCATCTCTGTGGTGGAGCTTGCGGCAGTGGTGGCTCCATGACTGCACCTGCACAAAATGGAACGGGATCTGGGGCGTGGGTCACATGGGCAGTCGGATTGGGATATGGATTTGAGAATGGGTATGGGGTGTCAGAAGGATTCACAAGTGGATTTGGGTATGGGTTTAAGGACGGATTTGGATAGGGGTTTGGATAAAAGATTTGGGTTGGATCGGGTTTGCTCCTAAACAATTCGTCGGACCCAGAGTGGGTTGGGTTGGATTCTGGATTCGGGTTTTGTGGATAAAAGGTTGGGTTTGAACTCGATCCGGAATCCATAAGAGAATGGGTCTGGTTTGGACCCTGTGCAAGAAACAAAATGGGTGGGTTCTGGGCTTGAATATGGTCTAGGTTGGGCCTTGGGGTGGGTTGGAAGCTAGAATCATAGGTTTGGATCAGATTAGGGGACACTAATGGATCCAAACTAGGTTGACAAGAGGCATTTAAAGAGTTTGGACCCGGATTCGAACCCAAATCACCGTGGATCGGGCGATATGGGATTGAATCGGGTCCCTGGCCCGAGTCGGTTCGTACCGGTCTCAAAAGAGACCAGCCTGAACCGTCGGGCCTCTCGAGTTCTCTCGAGAGAGGGACGAGATTCCTCCTTATCACGACCGATGGCGGGCGGTGGCCGGTCGAACGGTGGCGCCAACAGTTTTGCCCCTCCAGTGATGCAGAGCTGCTGGCGACGTCCATTGCTCCACCACTGGTTGGCAATTTCAGCCGCACCTCTCCTTGTGCGCCGGAAGGACCTAATGTCGAAGGCGCTCCCGTCGCTGGACACGGTGCCCTCATTTTTTCACTGGTGGGCTGACCCACGAAGGCCAAGATTCCTACCTGGCGATGGGAGGAGGGTGCGGCTGGTTCTCCCCCTCTTCCAAGTGAAAACAAGGGAGCTCCGGCGGTGGGTCTTTGCATCGGTTCTACTACACCTACCGGCAACAGGACTCCGGCAGGAACTCCTTCCCTTGGAACGTGACAGACTTCGTTTGCAGCATGTAAAGCCGGGTACTTTTGTGAGATATTCTGTGCGTGCTGCAGAAACACGCATAGCATTTCTCTGATCTCGTCTTTGAACTCATTCTTGAATTCAAGAGGCCTTTTGTCCATCCTCCTGGTTGCAGCAGCAAAGTCTCGCCTGATGTGGGCGATCTCAAATCCATGCTTTGCCAAAGTTTGCTGTACATTTTCTTGATTGTCTTCTTTAGACTGCATCATTTCTACAGAATTTTCTTCATTTACATTGGATGCAAACTCTGCAAGTTGTTTAACTGTAGCAGCAACATCGTTTATCTTTTCTTTTTCCTTCACTTCTTTTGTAGCCATTTTGTAGCCATTTCTCTTGTAGCCATGGCATGACAGGGCAGGGACGAAGCCTCGCTCTGATACCATTTTGATGCAAACTAACTTGCAGATGAAAGAAAAACTAACTTGCAGATGAGCGAAACTTCAAAACTAAAGTACTTACACTAAAAGACAAGAAGGAGGACAACATAAAACAAAACTTTTAACTTCATTCGACATCAAGTGTATACAAAATAGAATCGTCGCTCATTTATATGGGTGAGAGTAGCAACAGGTGCCCGACCCAAACAGACCCACATAGATATCACATGAACATACGTACAAAGTGAATCACAAAATAATATAAGTAACTCAAAATTACAGTTCAACTCCTGGTCTGCCTCGAGTATCTACGCGGAGGCACCTCCTCTCGTGTGTGCTCTGGGTCCACAGGGGATCCCACGGTTGAAGGTTCATGAACTACACTGATGCCCGAAGGTGGAACCTGAGGCGAAGAACTGGACCCAGGAGAGTGACGGGTCTGGTTCTGCCCTGCATCAATTTTGCAGCTAAGTATATGAACAAAAAGTAGGATATTGATTCTTGTTATGGTCAGGTAAATCAATCTACCGATCAACCTTATATAGCTTGAGGGATTCTTTAGAGATTCACCATCTTCAGATGTTTGGCCTAAGTGCAAATGCCATAGTTCCAACTTGTGTTTAGAAGAAGACAAAGTCTAACAGGTTTAATGATTCTTCTTGGTTTGATGGCTGGATGTAGAATAATCCTTGTGGAACTGACCCGCTCCAATTGCAGTCTTGGTAGTTGGGTTCTGCAATAGACGTCCATGAACAAAAAAAAAAGAGATAATACATGAAGAATTAGCAACTAGCTCGACGTCCCACCACAGCTATACTTGCTCCACTATCCACAATCCATAGGTTTGATTCAAGGCAGGACATACTGGCTAGATGTAGATGAAAAGTGGATGACGTGCCTGTGGACATCGATTTCTCTTTGAGTAGCTCCTTAAGAAGTTTATATTCATTCACAGTCAGACTTGAAGCAATTTCCTTGCTGGTTTCAACGAGCTGTGCAGTTGAGATTGTCATATTGTGTGCATGACCACATTGTTTCTCAGTTTCTAGTGAAAATTTTCTTGTTTGCCTTTCTGACCTTTGGAAGAGGAGGGATAGTGTGTATCTTGAAACATCTTTCCTTAGAATGTCCAGGTATTTAGCTATGCGTACAAAAGTATTGTTGCTTTCATTGATTTTTGAATATATTTGTTTGACTCTTGGTTAACCGAAATCAGTCCAATATGTTCAATTGAATTTTGCATGTGTGCTTCATGCTGTTTTTCTTCCTACAAAACTAATGAGCACAAATAGTGGATCCAACAATAGGATTTCACCTCTAGCAGTATTGAGTGAATCATTCAATCCCATTAGATACTGAATGAGTTTATCTTCCCGTTGTTGAGCAGCTATTTTGATAGGGTACCACATGGACATGGTGGTAAAGTATTACAAGAGAACAATTCATCCCAATGGGCATTCAGTTTAATGAAATATACATTAACAGACTACGAACCTTGATTCAATCTACTTATTGCTAACTTAATATGAAATTTCCTCGATGGAGTGCTTTGCATGAATCTGTCACCCTTGTTGACCTGCACTTCAAGCATATACAACACTATCTGCTATTTGGACAATCAATTTAGTAGCCAAAGATAAAACCATGTCATTGCTCCTCCTCTGTAGTATATCATCAGGAAAACCAATGTCTAGTTGAGGCAAAATGCCCACAATTAAACCCTGTTTGTTCTTGGCCGACAAGGCCATTATCATTGCCTTACTCCATGAGGAGTACTTCTCTCTCATGAGTTGTTTAGACACTAATATGGCTCCTGAATTGTCTGCATGATGCAAAAAAAAGGGGTTAATCATGTCTGCCTTGCTGAGATCATGGGAAGTCTCCAACGAGGTGTTTGATGCTTATGGTGAAGGCTCATCTGATGATGACTGATTTTGAGGTCTTGTAGAACTCATGGCTCTGATACCATGAAATTTAGAAAAAAAAGGGTGGTGCAAAACAAAAGTATAGTATCGTGAAGCAAGTACAAAAAAGGTAGAATCAATCACAACTTATAGAGAGAGAGAGAGAGAGAGAGAGCATGGATCAAGGCACAAATTCAACTTCATCATTTTTTAGTATATATACATGAGAATTTCAATTTGTTACAAGATCAAAATACACAATTAACCATTTGAAAAAATCTGTGACTAAATTGATTCCGTGGGCCTCCCATTCGATGAGCTTTATTCTTCTAGACATTTTTAAGAATAAGCTAATTTCAACTACATAATTTGAAAAATATAAAAAACATAATTTTCTGATCAACAATGAGAGACTACCAAGTAGAAAAACCACCTGGCATGGGGGTGAGCGTCATTATGCCACACCAGATTCTGCCACTCCTCTACCATATATTATGTGTGAGACAACTGCCACAGATCTGCGGCCTTCGAACACCATTGCACATGTGCTTGTTCGGTGCATTATGAAGCAGTGGCCTATTGACTTCTAGGTCTTGATGATGTTCCTAAATTTTGTCATCGAGATGACATCCGAGTCAAGGATTTGAGCAACTGTTAGCTTCAAACATTTTCAAATAAATGTCATTCTTCTACATTAAGATGCATAATGGTACTCTCACCTGACCATTTATCCTTCTAAAATATAAGACTTCCTTCATCAATGAACAAGTTAACATGGTGGATAAATGATTTCAAGCTCTGACACAATCCCATGAAGGACTACAAGTTGTCACTTTTTCTTTGATGGATAGAAACTCTGAAAATTTAGGTAATTATGCTGCACAATGAGTCAAGCCAAACTTGAACTCACTTGAGCAAACCCGACTCAAGCTCGACTCATTTTTTATATGAGTCAGCTCGAGTTTACTAGCAATCAATATCGACATGCTTCATTCTTTAATGTAATGCTGGTTTGGTGGAAACCTGAAGGGTAGAGATATTGTCACAATATAATGTTGGAGGTTAACTCCAATATCCCACAATATGTAGGTGAGCCATATGAGTTCGGCGGTGGCGGATGCCATAGTTCTATATTCGGCTTCCGTACTTGAGCGAGCGACAAAATTTTGCTTTTTCGCACTCCAAGAAATAGGATTAACCCCAAGAAATGTGCAAAACCCTGTTGTGGAACGTCTAGTGTGGAGACATCCTACCCAGTCCGCATCAGAGTAGGCGGACAGTTCAATGGCTGAATTCCTCATGAGTCTAATCCCTTAATCAAGAGTCCCATGAACATATCTCAATATTCTTTTAACCAGAGAAAGATGAAATGAAGTGGGATTTTGCATAAATTGGCTTACGTAATTCACACTATATGATATATCCGACCTTGTCATTGTGAGATATTGTAAATTCCCTACCAAACTTCTATACATGGTGGCATCAATTTCCACTGCATCTTGAGCTGATGACGGGCAAAAGTTTGTGACCATAGGCATGGGCATATCTTTGACATTCAATAGGTGAGCTTTATCAAGCAATTCATAGGCATATTTCCTTTGATTGAGAATCAACTATTGATCATTGAAGTGAGCCTCTATTCCAAGGAAATAATGGAGAAATTCTAAGTCCTTCATGGCGAACTCTGAGCTGACTTGTGAAATAAAATATTGTATCAGATTTGTGTTATTCCTAGTAAGGATAATATCATCAACATATAGTAGTAAAATAAGAATCCCCTGTGTATTTTGACACACAAAGAGAGACAAATCAGCAACACTTGCAAAAATCCCAAGAGAAAAGAAATATACCAAATCGGTCATACCAAGCTCGAGGAGCTTGTTTTAAACCATAGAGAGCTCGCTTGAGCTTGCATTCATAATCGGGTTTGAGAGAATCCCAAACTCCATGAGGTTGTTCAAGATAGACTAGTTCTTGTAGAAGTCCATGCAAAAAAGCTTTTTTGACATCAAGTTGACGAATATCCCACACATGATGAAGAGCAATAGATAAAACAATCCTGATAGTAGCAGGTTTTACCACCAGTTTAAAAGTCTCAAGAAAATCTATTCCAGGAATTTAAGAAAATCCTTTAGCAAAAAGCCGAGCCTTAAGGTGCTCTACTGTTCCATCACTTTGGAGTTTTGTTTTGAAGATCCACTTGCTGCCAATAACATGCATATCTTTGGAATATGGAACCAAATCCCATGTATTATTATCATAAAGAGATTGTATTTCTTCTTGTCTGGCCCTCATCCAGTTAGGGTTTTTGAGGGCCTCTTTGATGGAGCGAGGCTCTTGAGGTATAGAACAAGCAATGGAGTATTTGGGATTAGGTTTCACAATCCCATCTTTAGAAAAGGTCACCATGAAATGAGAGTTAGTTGCTCCATTGTTGGTGATGACCTCGTGTGTATTTTCAGCTTGATCACATGGGTCATCATTGTTTGACATATTTCCTTCTCCTTGTTCACTGGTAGTAATGCCATTTAGCCCATATGAGATAGTGTCACTTCTTGTTGTTGTATTCATATTTCTAGTACTATCATTGTTGGAGTCATCATTATCTCCACCTTGTGCGCTTGTGATAGTGTCATTCTATGCATCTGGGATAGTACCCATGGTGGTTCTTTCATTAGTAGCATTTGGCTGAATAGAACCGTGAGTGTCGTCATCAGTTGTGAGCCTTCTTGGATCATTGCTTTGGTCACTTGCATGCTCATTAAAACTTGTTACCTTTTGAGTCGAGTCAATGGGGAGAAATAGTTTACTTGGCCATTTGTATGGAAAACTTTTCTCGTCAAATACAACATGTTGTGAGATGAAGATTCTTTGAGTTGGTGGGTATAGACACCAATATCCTTTATGTTGCTCCGAGTAGCCAAGAAAAATACATGGTATAAGCTTTTTGGTCCAAACTTGTTCTTAGCATATTCACCAAGAAAAGTAAAACACTTGCATCCAAGGCTGCGAAAATTGGAATAACCAGGTTGTTTGTGAAATAATTTCTCATAACGAGAGGTCATATCAAGTGTAGGCGAGGGAAGCCTATTTATTAACCTCGCTGCAGTAGAGAATGCTTCTACCCAAAAACGCATAGGAAGATAGCTATGAAATAAGAGAGTGAGGCCAAGTTCAGTAATAGAGCAATGACACCTCTCTGCCATCCCATTTTGTTCAGGCATTTTTGGCAAGCCTTATAATGAGTAATGCCATTAACCTTTAAATAGGATGCTAAGTTTTCTCCATCAAATTCTCCTCCTTCATCAGTTTGAAAGATTTTAATCTTTCCATCAAACTGATTTTTAATCATAGCATAGAGTTCACAAAAAATCTTGAACAAATCTGATTTGTTTTTCAAGGGGTAGAACCATATAAATCTAGTGTATTCATCTACAAAGATAGCATAATAATGAAACTTTTGATGAGAATAAAAATCGGCGCTCGCCCACACAAATCACAATGAATTCTTTCAAAAGGCACTTGAGAATGTTCTTCAACATCAAGAAAAGGAAGTTTACTCATTTTTCCTAATTGACAACTCTCACAAACATGCATGATAGCATTTTTAGAGGAAACATTAATCTTATTTTGTTTCTCTAAGAAATTTATTACTTGAGAATACGTATGCCCAAGTCTCTCATGCCACCTAATTCTATCTGCAGACTTGAGTCAGCTGGAAAAGAGAGCTAGATGTCCTTCACACTGGAGTCCATAGAGATCGCCAACTCTAGTTCCCGTTGCCACCATTTTGTTGCTCACTTGATCCTTTATGACAAAGCCATTAGCATCAAACATAACAGAGTATGGCATATCAGATGTTAATTGACTAATAGAAAGAAGATTCTTGTTGATTTCTGGAACGACCAAGACATTTTTTAGGGTGAGCATTTGATTACTGATAGAGACCTCGGCCATTCCAGTATGAGTTATATAAAGTTTTTCACCATTGCCAACTATTACTTTTTCATTTCCATAATATTTTTGTATGGAACAAAGATTACCTAAGTTATCCATAATATGGTTGGATGCACGGGTGTCTGCGAACCAGGTTTGATCTTGTTCATCATAAATTTTTAGGGCAGCAAGAGCCGTTGGAACATCTTCAACTTGGAAAGCTTGAATAAACCTGTGCTAGAAATTTAATGCCACATGATTTGGTTTATTGCAAATTTGACACATCATTCCTTTATATGGATTTGTAAGCTGTTTCTCCTTCTTTTGATCACCTTTGTTTTGAGAATTTCTGCTCATATTATTGCGAGCTTGTGGAAAGCCTCTTCCAGTTGAATTGAAATAGCACCTATTGTTTTTATTGTATGTGCGCGGCTACGGATTTTGGTGTACGACAAAAGTTGAATGATGATTTATTCTAGTCTCTTCAGCATGAAGCACTTGCATGGTCTCATGTGCCTGCAATAGAGCAACAACATCTGTGTATTTCATGGTGGGAGGCCGTGTAATCATGGAGGTCGTGAAAGCTTCTTAACCACTGCCTTGGCCATTTAATAACCAGAACACCTTGTATTGATCAGAAATGGGCTTGCCTATGGCAGTCAACTCATCAGAAATAGCCTTGAACTCTCTTAGATACTGAGAAACAGATAAATCCTTTTTTCAATGAAACTGTAATCGTTGAGTCAACAAGAATTAATGTTCTCTTGATTCATGAGCAAAGGCAGTAATAAAGGCATCCCAGACTTCTTTTGAAGTCTCCAAACCAACTACTAAATCAAGAACCTCTTCAGAGAGTGTTTCGGTGAACTATCCCCTCAGTAGATGGTCTGATTTCTTCCATTCAAGAAAATCAACATTCGCAAACTCATTATTCCTAGTTATAAATTCAGTAGGCTTGGGATGAGTCCCATTAATAAAACCACACATGTTTTGACTTTCAATAAGGCCAAGGAGCTGAGTCTTCCATAGGAGGAAGTTCGATTGAGTCAGCTTCAAGGAAACAAAATTTGCAACATTGAGATTATAGGGGTAAGGGTACTTAACTTCTCTAGAGGCTTCCATATTCTGGTGATTGAATAAAATCGCATGCCAATAGTCAGTGCAGAGAAAGACGTTGCAGTAGGAATCACATGTTACTACTCATGTTCTGTAGAAGAAATAAGTTGCAGTATGAGAGGCGGTCAGAACTTAGATGATTTCGGTCTGCTCCACTCACCAATCAGGTTGAGTTTAGATGCGTTGGATCTACAACAGAGAGGCAATCCTTCCTATGAAATTTTACAAAGAAAGATAGCTCGTGTAAGAAACACTGGTCGATAGAACATAGACGACAATCAAAATACTCTGTTTTGCAGCAAAAGAGGCGGTCAGAAATTTTATGATTCCGACCTGCTCCAGTCACCAATCTGGTCGAACTAAGGGTCGTTGGATCCGTAACAGATAGACAGTCCTCCCTATAAAATCTGAGGGCAAGAAGCATGTTGCCCTATTTTTCCTGTTTTCAACTGGCGTCTCTCAAAAAATTTGAGCGCTCTTTCATTGGTGCTTCAAAATTTCTGCAAATACTCTAGAGAGATCTGCAGACACTCAGGAGTTGTTTGAAGTCCTACTTGACAGCTCCAAGAATCAATTTTGATAATGCCAGCAAAAGTCGTAGTCGTGAGTAGATGGAACTCCCTTTGTTCTCTTTCTGTTTCACGGCTGCTTCAAGAAATGTTCTGATACAATAAAAACAAATGAGAGAGACACAGTTTAACGTGGTTTGGTACTCTGTACCTATGTCCACGTTAGCTCTCAAAAGTATGGGAGACACAATATCTCCATCCTTTAAATAATACAAATTTTCTTACAAGGAGATTCACATGCCATTTTATCATATCAATCTCCTTGATTTCAGCATTAGGGATTACATCATCTTGAGAGATTTTTGGGAAAGAATTATGGCACATTTGAGTAATGGTTTTGGCTGAAACGTTATCTCCACCAGCCAGAACGATGATGATTTTGGCAGCTTCAATCTCTTCCTTGTTTTCCTCATGTCTGTTTTGAGCCTTATCGTTAACAGCTTTCTCTTCTACATTGCATGCTCCCTGATCACTGCTTGACCTAAGGATCATGAAGCTGCTATTGTTATGGCCTTGTTCATGAAGTCCGTTGCTAGATCTTTTCCACAAGGTCACTATCTCACATGCAAGCAACATGCCAGCTACCAAGGGCAATACCCCCAACTTTTGACTTTAACTAACATAGGGTTCCATCAAGGCAAGTTTCCCTTTTGAGTGTGTTGGCTTCTAGTTGTAACAACTGTGTATTGGGGTTTTGTTGTGGATGTAATTGCTATGCATTCTGTTTTTGTTGTGAATGAGAGAGATTCAACTAGACTCTGGTTACGTTGGTATGGCAATACCGGTACGTTGGTACGTCCCGGTACGTTTGGATTTGGGTTCGGGTCAGAACCAGATCCAAAGCATACCAAAGTCCAGTTAAAAACAAAAATGAAAATTGCGAGTCTTCTCCTTCCCGACTTTGGGACAATGTTACAACCCTCGGCAGTGAACGGTGGCCTTCCTTGCAGCACCTTGGGCAGCGGTGGTGTACGGAGGCTGGCGAAGGGCGGCGACCGGCGACGGATGACAAATGGTGGCTGGCGACAAACAGCGACTGAACGGCAACGAACGGTGGCGGCAGTGTTTAAGGTTTTGTCTCTTGATGCCCAATATTGGGATTTTGTCTTTTCATTGATTGCATTGTTGCTTTGTGATGGAATTTGGGCAGTTTTGTTCATGATTGGAAGGTTTTTAGGGGTTTTTAAGCCACTGATCAACTCTCCTTTCATAGGGGTTCACCGTCGGTCGCCGGTTTTCATTATTTTAGGGGTTCATTATTGTTTTTGTTTTCGTGAAAGAACATTGCCACTCAAGCTGCATCCTCAGTTTTCAAATGCATTGTATGCTTCACAGGAAATCACAAAAACAGACCGTTGGTCGTTTTAAATAATCTGTATTTTTGTTGTACATACATTGGTCTATGGAACAAAATGTTTTTTGTTTTTTTTCTATGACTTACGAGATTATTATCTATGGATTTATGGAAGGAACATTGTATGCTTTTTTTATCAGCTGGTTTGATCTTTTTTGTTTTTTTATGACTTATGAGATTATTATCTATGGTTATCTATGTATTCATGGATTATGACATGTGAGAAGATTTTTTGGTTTTCTTTAAAATTTTGGTATTATAAAATTGATAATATTATAATAGTCACCGTACCCATACCAAGATTTACGAAAACGCTGTACAGTACCCGTACCGTACCCGCACTCGTACCCGTACGATTGTGACATAGAACTAGAGTTTCTCTCATTCGGTCTATGTTAACTTTTTCTTTGCAACCCATTTCCTGTTTGTGTTGCTTTGCTTTTCTTTCTTTCCTTGTTAATTTGATTTTTGGGATGCTCTTATGGTGGTCAGACTATTGATTTAGCCTCTCAAGTTCTCTTTAAGAGCCTGTTTTTGGTGACTCCTTCGTTCTCATTTCATGAATCATTATTACCATTTTACAAAAAGCAATTTTAGCGCCATTTCTATAGGAACTTTTATCAATTCCTAAAGCCATGGTTGTGTATTTTGTTTTCAATATTTGAGTACTTCAAGATTTTTTGAGGTTCTCTTCAGAAAAAACATTTGTCAATAGTATGAGAAATACTTGCCTGAGCTTAATAAGTCGAGCTCGAACTGATGTTGTCAAGCTCGAGCCGAACAATCCATGGGTCGAGCCGAGCTCGGGCTTGACTCACCTTGTGTTCAGCCCTACTTACAATGCATAAATCTAGCCCATAATGAATCTTCATTGCAAATATTCAAGGCCCAAATTCCTCTTCTTGCCATTGATCTTTCCTCAATCCTAATCATCCTTGTGCCTTCCTCTTCTATGGGACAATATATGGTGTTTCATGCCATCCGATGTCTCCCTCTTCCCTTGCTATATTCTCCCCACAAGGAAGTTAATATCCACTTCACCCCCAGCTGTCCTTTTCGGGCCTCAAACTTCACCCATCTTGATAACACTTATAAGAAGGTATGGAGACAACGGGTCCCCTTACTTCAAACATCGTCTAAGAGCAAAATAGTTTCTTGGTTCTCCATTAGCTAGTACTGCGTCCAATTTTTTCACCTCCTCCTTAGCAAGACCCATATGATTGCATGCATTGGACAAAAAGTACCAATTAGTTTGGACAGAACCCTTCAAGTTATCATCATATATAAGGTAAATAATCAGAGTAAAATATGAAATAAAGGTCACTGCCACCAATGTAATGCTTCTAAGAAGTGTAAACTATTTTTTTGAAACTTTCTGCATATCTGCCTACATGGATCTGCTACCTTCTGCCTGAAAATTTTGCATATTTATTAATTTCATGAAGTGCATTAATAGAAAAGTACATTTAGCTCACTAGCTAACATTCTATGTCTGTAAAAGAGATCCACAAAAGGAAATTGCAGATACATTCCCATATTTATTTTGTCATTTCAGAAATCATTTCACATAAAAGATAGGTGTCCTGCATTAGCATAAACATATATGAATCCCATTAGGGAAAGCTATAGTATGAAAGTTTGGTAGTTAAAATGAAAGCTTGCCTCACAATTAAGCTGAGATTATATGAATATTCTTGCATTGGATCATGTAAAAGATTTTATGGTTTTATGTCTCTTCGAAGAGATCACATCAAGATCTTCATATATATTGAGACTATATCAGTTTTTGACCACTTTTAATGCACTTGTAAGAAAAGCTTACCATGCCATTGTCAACTTTACAATTGTTAGCTCTCAAGCATAGGGACAAGAACTTTCGAATCCATATTCCATGGCCCAAATAATTGAAAGCCACTTGCAATTTATGTGAGAGGCCTGCTGTTAGCTGAGTCACCAGTTATTGTGAGAGAGAGAGCGTGTCTAGATGTAGTTTGCATCGTTTTTGGACATCGATTTGTTTGGCTATAAGTTGCTGGTTTGCTGAGTTCTAAATTACTGTGGGAAGAATTTCAGAAATTCATAATCAAGTGTTATTTGAGCTGTTTGTTAAATGCCAAAAACTTTACTAGTGATCCAACTTAAGAGTGGCAAGGACTCCACCACAACAATTGTGCTTCCTTGGTTGGTGCCAGAGCCGATATGACCTTAGCTCCTTGAGAAGAGATAGGTGAGGGTGGGAGAAATTAATGTGTCTTAGAGCATAGCTCCGCTACTGCGTGGGCTAGTGTTGGTCATTGCCCACACCAGCCCTTATGATGAAGTTTTGGATCCAAATCCAGCCACATGTAGTACTTACAAAAGCCCAATCAGTGCCCTGTAGACATCCAACCCACTAATTAGGCCAGTGAGACTGGTCAATGCCCTTCAACCAATATTTTGTAGCTCCACCACTAGACCCACTAATTAGGCCAGTGAGACTGGTCAATGCCCCTCAACCAATATTTTGTAGCTCCACCACTAGAACCACTAATTAGGCCAATGAGACTCGTCAATGCCCCTCAACCAATGTAGCTCCACCACTAGTCCAAATCGACATGTATGAGCAGTTGTGCAAACTAAATTATGTTAAGTGTGAGGCGATATCCAGAGATGCACACATTCACAGGCATTAGTGTTGGAATCAAGCTTTGTAAGATAAACCTTCAGATTTTAGTGTGGTATTATGAGATCTTTGTGAGAGAGAGAGAGAGAGAGAGAGAGAGAGCCGATAAAATAGAAATATATAACAAACTTTGGAGACAAGAAGTCTCCTAAATACAAGAACAAACTGCAAAACAAAATAGAAGAACAGAATATACAAGTTAGCAACACTAAAACATAATAAGAGGGGTGAAGAGAGAGTAGACAGATGGAGCAGCAGTCACTCAGTAGTAGACGAAGGACGGTGCCGTAGTTGAATACCAAAGTGGACATCTCCCTGCACAAGGCGTGCGATAGACTCCAGCGATGAGAATGTGCAATAGAAGACCCTGTTGTTGCGCTCCTCTCAAATGTGCCACCAAGAAAAAATGAACCACAACCTCCAGACACGGCCTCAGGAAAAGGACAGGTGGGATGAAGGATAAAAGAGGAAAAAATAGCGAATGGAGGGTGGGTTTGGGAGGTTATTAAAAAGGAAGGCCATACAGAGGTAAGAACACTATAAAAGAAAGGACAAGAGGTAAAAAGGTGAACCCGAGACTCAGCCGCGGCGAGACAGAGGTGACATTGGTTAGCTAAACTAATACCGAGGCGCTGTAGATGGTCAAAAGTATTGATGTGACCAGCAAGGAGAAGCCAGACAAAAACAATGACATGAGGAGAGGGGCCAGGGGACCAAAGGGACCAGGGTGGGAGCGACACAACCGAAGAACCATAGGAGGCTAGGTAACAAGAAGAAAAAGTGAATTCAAGGGAAGACGAAAGAAGCCAAGATGGGGGGGCGAGCGGTAGGATGTGAGCAAGACAGAGGAAAAGATGAAGGGCAGAAATCAGACCGCACCAAAAGCGTGAAGGAGAGGTGTGAAAGATGGAAACATTTCAATCACTAGGGGAAGACAGGTCATATTTGGAACAAATGAAAAAGGAGATGGGAGAAAGCTCAGTTGCCAGACGCCACCACCAAGAACACAAAGAGGACTCAAACGCCCGACTAAGGTTGATAACCTCAACACCCCTAAGAAGACACAGAAGGGCAACCATATCTCAACACACAAGACAATCCGAAGGGCGATCACCATCCCAAATAAAGTTACGAATGATTTTATCAAACCATTTTAGTACAACTGCAGGAGGTCGAAAGACCGCCAAAGCATGAAGGGGGATAGATGCAAGATAGTGCTTAGCAAGGGTAATATGTCCTGGCAGGGAAAGTAGCTTTCCCTGCCAACAATGGAGGCGATTCGACACCTTTTGCTCCACTTCATCCCAAAAAGAGGGCGCACGAGGCGACAACGTAATCTGAAGACCTAAGTAGTCCATGGGCAGGCCAATAGCCTTGCACCCAAAACAAGCTTCCGCAAGAAGCACCGTGGCCGGATCCGCATGAATGAGCGAAAAGTAACACTTCGAGGAATTAATAGAAAGACCAGAGACTAGCTCAAAAACTCGAAGGATAAGCCAAGTTCTCACAATCTGTTGGCGAGAAGCAATGCCAAACAGGAGAAAGTCGTAAGCATATTGGAGGGTGGAGAAGGCCTGCAAGTAGGATACTGAATGTGGAGTGATGAAGCCAACGACTACAGCGTGACTAAATAAGGCAGATAGCACTCAACAACTAAGTTGAAAAGCAATAGTGATAGCGGACAACCCTGACAGAGGCCGTGATCGAGACAAAAGAATTCGCCACACATCTCATTGAAGGAGACCGCAAGCTAGGCCCCAATGACAAGCGAGAGGATCCACTGCCGAAACGGCGGACCAAAAGCAAGGTGGTAGAAGGGGTCAGATAGGAACTCCCAACTAACTGAATCAAAGACATTGAAAATGTCCAACTTAAGGATGAAAGAGGGAAGACACAAACAATAGAGGAAATGGACAACCTCGTTGGCTAGGACGACAACGTCCTGCAAACGTCGACTCTTGATGAACGCAATCTGAAAGGGGTTGATGATAGATGGCATAACAGGTGTAAGTCGCAAGGAAAACAACTTAGCGATAATCTTATAAAGAGTGCCTAATATGGAGATCGGGGGAAAGTGACTCACGTCCGTAGGGTTAGAACGCTTAGGCACCAAGATGCAGATTGCTTGATTAAACTCTTTAAGAAAGACAAAGTTGGAGGCAAACTCGTCACAAACTTGAACACATCAATTCTACAAGCTCCGAAAAAACTCAAGAGGAAAACCATCAATGCTAGGCGCCTTACCCGAGTCGAAGGCCCAAATAGCATTCTTGATTTCTTGGTGCAGGAAGGGCCACTCAAGAGTGATTGTGCAAGAGACGGAGAGGGATGAGAGGTGAATATCTGGCAGAGGGGGCACGAAAGTGAAGAGGTTTAGAGTAAAAATTACGGAAATGAGCAGTCAAAGCCGGGAGGATGTCTTCACCAAAAAATTCGTTGTGCCCAATAACTATGGACTAGAGCAACGCCTGATGGCGTCTCTGGGAGGCGGCCAAGTAGAAGAAACGAGAATTATGGTCACCATGCGAAAGCCAACCCAACCTAGAACGCTGCTGCCAGTGGATGGATTCCCTAATCCGCCACTCATGAACAAGACTCTAGAGACAAAAGAGACGAAAAGATTGATCCACAAAAATATTGTCAGATGACTGGAGGGATAAGATATCCTCATCCCAAACGGTCATCTCAAAAAATTTACCACTCCAGAAAATATGCTTCCAGGCAATAACCTCCTTCCTAATGCAATGCAGCTTACACGAGAGCCTAAAAGCAGCCCACCTACCATTGACGATGCAAGCCCACCACCTAGGGACGACATCAATAAAGGACTCATCCCGGAGCTACCAATTCAAAGTAAAACCGGTGCGCCCGGTTCCAGCCCTACCCGGAAGAAATGAAAGTAGCAGCGGCGCATGATCAAACAAATGCCTCGGTCGACGACGATGGGAAAACAGAAAATAGATCAAGCGAGAGGAAGACACCGTCCACCCTCCGAAGAATGGGGGATTTTTATTGTTGGACTTAGTAAACTTTCCATTATTCAAAGGCACGTCGAAAAGGCCAAAATTATCAACAAACGAGCGAAAGACAAACATAGAAGGACCAGAAGTGATAGGGAAGGAGGGGTCCATAGGACTGAGGAGACAATTGAAGTCTCCTGCCAAAAGCCACGGTAAAGAAGCAAGCTCATGAGCATGATAAAGCTCAGCACACAGCTGGTCACACAAAACCCCAACGCAATGGCCATAAACCACCGTAATTAAGACCGGGTCATTGGGCCAGAGTCCATTGAGGATGGCTGAAATAGAGTACTAAACAACATGCACAACAAGCCTGCAAGAGGCGAAGACCAAGCCAACAGAATGCCGCCAGCAACACCATTAGCCGAAAGGTACCCAAAGGACAGCTGACGCAATAAAGTACAAACGCAGGCATGAGATACCACAGACAACTTGGTCTCCACAACAATAAGCAAGGAAGACCCATGCTGACGGACCTAAGAAGAGAGGTATCTATGTCGATAACGAGCACTCAGGCCACGCACATTCCAACAAGCAACCCTTATGGGGAAACCATGTGAAGCGACGCACGCCTAGCTGTCCAAGTAGCATCGGGAGGGAGGATGGAGGTCGTGGAAGCCTCAATCCTATGCAATTTTTGCCTCAACCTAGCAAGGCTGGAGCGGGAGGCCGGCGCAACAATGGCAACAAAAGATGAACATAAAAAATCAAGTTGTTCATGGGGAAGTGAGACCCTAAGAGAGGCAAACGCATCCGAAAGGGAAATGCCAAACTCAACATTTAACAAAGGAGAAACAGGCAGCAACCTATCGGGCAAGAGAGGACAAACAGAAGGTCCGGTGGTGGGACCAGACAACCGAGCAGGAGAGGGAAGAGAGGACAAGAAAACAGGGGTGGATGCAAAGTCGAAACACAGAGCGGGAAAAGCAGTGCCAACAAAAGGGATGTGGGGGAGGGCAGGGCTAGTGGGGGGAAGAGGCAAGCAGGTGGGGGGTGTAAGGGCAGCCCCGACTGAGAGCAGGGAGCAAAGCAAGCAAGGAAGGTAAGTAGGTGGCAAAACTACTGTCAATGCAAACAGAAGATGATCGGAGCAGGTGGGCAAAGGAGGTGGTTTTGGTTGGTAGCGGGGGCAAAGGGGGTCCGGTTAAAAGGGTGGAAAGCATGGTAAAGATAGTGAAGGGAGATGAGTTGACAGGGGGTGATGCATGGACAAAGGCCAAAACAACCGAAGCTGTAGTTGAAGAAGAGTGAACAACAACAGTGGCCTCAAGGGAGCGACCTTCAAACGACAGGAGCACAGGGGCACACAAATAAGCAGAGAAGACTGAAGAAGGTGGGACCGCCGATGCACAAGGTGCAGCATTGGGTCGGGGCATCCAGAGGTAGACGAGCGCGAACCACCAGCTCTCAAAAAAGAAAAAGGAAGGGGCAAGTAGGGTACCTCAGAGAAGTGTGGCGGAGAGCAGGCAGGGCACCATTGAGTAGGCAAGGTTGGCTCCAACGGTGAGGGAAGCAAGGGCGGGAGCTGCGATGGCGGGAGCTCGACACGTGGGGAGGACTGGTGCGGCAGTCCACCTAGGCTGAAGACCTGCAGAACCTCAATAGAGAATGGCAGACCCCGCCAGGAAAAGAATGTCTAGGCTAAGGAAGCCAGATAGAGCCAATGAAAATAGAGCTAGCATCAGAGGTGGGCAACCGAGGAGCAACTGGCAGAGGAACTTGGACCTAGAAGGAGGAAGTGACTGCCGCAAAGCCGTGTCGCCGACCAACCGCCGACCAAAAAATCTTTGATCATTCTGGCAAGCAGGGAAACGACAGCGCGAACACGTGGCAACCATTCTAGGTAATACACCTCTGACACCACCATTGACTCCATCTGAAGCAGATAAAAGCGACTGACCGAAGTAGGTGACGAAGCCTAGAAGCACGAGGAGAAGAGGGAACACACCACTGGGGGGGTCAGCTGACCAACAAAGACCACCTTGGGACACCTCGGCTGTAGGAACAGTCACCCATTTGCAATAGGAGAAACTCGCAACATGCAGTTGGGAGGAATGCTTGGAGCAGACTGCGAGCATCAAGTAATTGAAGCGAGCCAACAAAAACACAATTGAAAATGGTAGACTACCAACTGAATGATAAAGCCAAAGCCTGATGGGCCCCCTCAGGCGAGCAGAGAGAACTGACAGTAGCATGGCAAAGCAAGCGATTAAGGGGAAGGGCGTTACCTGGCCGGATACCACAAAGACTTGGACCACTAACCCAAGCCTCGTGTGGCGGCCGCAAAGGCGGAGGAGGAGGGAGGGTGGTCATGTCCCCATACCTGCCTAGAACACGTGTGTGTCCACCCACGGTTAAGGGCAGCTGTGTCCGGACACACTCAAAGCCTAAGCTGAGCATGGCCCCGCAGGTTGGTAAGGCACAACTTAATGCAACGTGTGCTTTCTCTCTCTTATTTTCAGGGGTTTGAGATGAGTTGAGACCTAGAAGAGTGAACTAAAGTCGTGCTAGAATCATGTTTATCATGTCTAAGTCAAAATTCTTGTTGTTCAGTTTGAGTTCATTCATTCTTGTTTGAGATCATTTAGTTTTGAAGGCCGTGGAGCTCTTTCCTAGTATTTGCTACACTTTATAAATTGCTGCCGAGCTCAATTTTGCAAAATAAAAGCAAATTTCTCTAATTTTTAGCATGTCTTTTCAAGTAAGTAGCTTTTTCAAGTACCCTAAGCTCTAGCTATAAAATTTTCATCAAAAACATGATTTTTATGGGCTTCCATGATTTTTCTTTATAAATGTGCTACATACGCCTTGATAAAAATTTGTTCTTTGGTTTTTAGACCAATTCGAGATGGATTTTTCAACAAGATTTTAACAAGAGCCTATTTAAGAGCCAGGCCACATGTTGGTTTAGTTAGACTGAGAAAATTCATCAAAAACATTGAGAATGGGCAAAATGAAAATTTATTTTTAGGCCAAATTTTTCTATACAAACATAAGGTATATGTCACATTTACCTTTGTTTCATGATTTTCTTTGATTCTAGAGCCTTAGTTCAAGTCCATCTCATAATCCGAACCCGTTTTAACACAAAACCACACACAAAAATATTTTGGTCATTTGTCACCATGCACGTATTTTCATAAACCTAACTTAAGAGCCACATGAATCTAAATTAGTTTTTTTATGAAGATTTTATGGAGATAGTAGGCCTGAACCTAGGCTCAGCCTACGTCAATTTCCCATTAAAACTAGAAATTTTAAACATAGCACCTAGGCTGAGCCTCCACCCAGCCTAGGTCTGAACCTACCTTATAAAATACTGAACTTGACCCAGGTCCAGTCCATGTCATACAACTTGAACCCACCTAACCTAACTCATACTAGGTCCAGGTCCATGATATTTTCAGATCTCCATTTCATATTTTTAATCCAGATCATATATCCAAGTCTTATTTCCTTGTCTAGATCTCACATCCATGTCACGAATTTGATCTACTTTTCTATATCTAGATCCATTATTCACATGTCAGTTCCTGGATATCAATTCATAATCCAAATTTTATAACCATATTCGAATCCATATTCTACTAAACCGGAATTTGGGTCTCAACATCAGAACCCGGTCGAAGATCCACATGTGAGCCTAATGCAAATTATATTTCAAAAATGTATTGTGATTTTCTCACTTCATGCTTAATACCAATTCACACATAAGTACTTGAAATGTTCGAATGTCTTTGCTGACCACTTCGGCATAATAGACATAAACAAAATCAATATCCTTATGTTGCTGGAACAAACATTTTTTTGTATTATATCAAGCTTTAAAATAAGGTTTAAAAGTGTGTTTTATCCTTTTCATATTATCGCTTCATTCGCTCTCCACACTCGATGTCAGTCCGAATACTTTATCAAGAACTCTTTCATCTTATTTATCTATAGGGTTCAATTTCATTGGCAGTTGATACCATCGATCTTGATAAGCAGTTCTTCATGCATGTATGGCCTTTTACGGAATCAAATCTGAGTCTAGACAAGATCATAGTGTGCAAAAGTTTAGTCACGTGTCGATGGGCACAAAAAGTTTTGCCCCTTCTGTCTCCTACAAATAGGCTCCCTCTCCTTTGGCCCTACAAACTTGAGCTATTCCTAGAGAAATCCGTAAAATTGGTAAAATTTCAACTAGGTACTAAAAAAAAGTTTTAGCTCAAAACAAGTTAAATTTTAGAGTTTTGGTCTAAGATTTAGTTTGAAATGCATTAGCACTCAACCTAGAGCCCATGAAGCTCGGCGTAGGGGTTGTGGGAACAGGCTCAGCCACGGTGCAAGCTTCAAGTGGTTTCTTTTTCCCTCTTCTTTCTTTTCTTATTTGCAATTTAGTGTTTATCTTTACACATGTTAAGTTTAATTTTCTTTTTGCTTTTACCATGTTTAGTTTAGTTTTCTTTTTGCTTTTAGCAAGTCTTGCTTAGTTTCTTTTTCTTATTTGCTTTAATAATGTTGTAGTCTAGCATGTTTTTTTTCTGAATTTTTATTTTAATGTTTTTAAGGTAGGTCATGTATGTCCCTCTCTTCCTTATCTCTTTCTTTTAAATTCTTTGCTTTTTTTTGCTTTTGTTTACTGAGTTTTGCTTAAGGCATGCATATAGAACATAGTTTTCTTTCATGCTTTCTTAATCGTGCATTACACCTCCGTTTAACACACACCGAAGCACCTTACACTCATATGCACCCCTTGTTTGAAACCAGACTAGGTCAGCAAAGTAGCATAACCTTTGTACCTCAACCCATATATGTGAAAACCCCAATCTAGTCGCGTGCTCATACAATAACCATTTCAAAATCATAGTTTTCCAAAATATTTCAGAACCCTAGGTCATGTAGGTATGGAGAACAAACCTAGCTCAATTCTCTAAGACCTAGTTCGAACCAGTCTTAGGGCCTACTACGTGTGAACCTAGTTCCAAATCTTAGATTTAGTCAAACTCTTTTAAACACTCATTCATATGAAGTGAATGACGTATACATCAAATATCACATGGTTTGACCAATGCTTACTACAGTCAAACCAAGCCTTAGGTAGGTTTAAACCTAGTGTAGGTAAGACTGAACCTAATTCTCTTGACCAACCTACCCTAACCTATTTAGATCCTGGACCTCAATTCAAGGCATTGAATTTAGAACCTTATATTGATCTAAAGCTTGATATTAAACTTAGTTCTATTACATTGGATTTTAGATCTCAAATATTGGATTATGGATCTTCGGATTCTGGATATATATTTTGGATCTTGGATTTCAATATTCAGTTTTTGAATCAGATTTTATACATGAGTCTCGACTCATAAATCTTAGATCATGGATATTGGATTATGAATTTTAGACCTAAATTTTTGGATTTTGTACTTCAGATTTTGGATCTTAAATATTAGATCTTGGACCTTGGATCGAATTTCAAAACAAATGAATGTTTGATCATAAATCTGTGATCAATTTCTATAGAATCAGACCCAAATACATGATTTAAACCTTGTAATAAATAAATTCAGACATATCCTTTCAAGAATTTTTGATCTTAAGAGATCCAATAATGAATGCAATACCAAACCTATAGGATTTCTCACCTTGCACTTTGGGTTGGGAGTCCAATTGGCATGATATGAGATTTTGGATTTCTATGACATCTCTCATTTCAAACTTAGAACAAGAATTTTGTAAATCTCTCATATCCTGTTTTCAATTTTTGAATTAGATCTAGATTTCCTTGTTAGATCCACGTCCTACACCTCAGTCCTAGTAGAGACCAGACACTAGGAGTACATGACTTAGTTTTTACATGCATCATATTGGATTTAGGATCTCAATTTGCATTGATCTCTGATGATCTGGACATGAACAAAGTTCATGTTAATTTCTTCTTGTTCATCTGTCCATTTTTGAGATCTACTTAGACTTTAAAACGTACATGATTTCAAATGTTAGAATACGTTTGCTTTCCTAGGTTTTAGATGGCATTTAAACTAAAAAATTGGAACATCTAGTTTAGTCCTTGGTCTGATCACTCATAGTAAAGGTGTCAGGAATTGTTGAACCTCGTATTGACAGGTCGGGTCTCGTCTCTCGAAATCCCGTACAAAGAAAACTGAGGCAAGTACTAGTAATGATATGCCATTTATTATAATCTGAATGTAAGTTTCAAAAGTTTTACTTGTAACTTGTAAGCATGGACCCAGTATATATTTCTTTGATACATGTGAATTTAGTGACTCTGACTTGCATTTTGGGATTATGCTTTTACAAATCAAGTCCAATGAGTGAAATATATGCGAAAAGCTTACAAAAGGACATATAGTATAGAATTATCGGATTTCAATTCATAACTTGAGCATGTACGTTTACAACTTTACAAAGCTAAAAACAAATACAAGTTCATGGGCAGGTGCTCCAAACCAGTTCGACTTGCATGTGCGCGCCTGTTCACACAGCAAATATACACCCCTCCAAAAACAAAAAAAAGGATTGGGGCATTTCAGAAGTTTTTGATCATGAGGTGTAGTGTTTCGTCTTTTACTTTTTTTTTATTCTCTTTTTTGTCCATTTCAACACCTTCCTTTTAAGCGTATTTGGCCATTATACACCCCGGGTGTGCATATAACCGGGATATAAAGACTGGGCCGTTACTGAGAGAGAGAGAGAAGTTAACACCAAGAAAACGAACTGGGATATAAAGACTGGGCCGTTACTGGGTCCAAAATGCACACACTGCATCCGGCAACCTGCCATGAGGCTTTGTGGAAGGCTTCTTTGTCCTTTTTGCAAGTCTTATAGGTAGCCTTTTTTGTGCTTAATTTCACAAACGTGACGGCTTGTCTTTACCATAGGAACTTTAGAAACTTAAAAAAAAAAAAGAAGGAATACTGACTTTATCAGTTAAAATAGTATGGGTAAATAATATAATACGTATTTCAAATATGTTGTAGCTGGATGGGTTTTTAATTGTTGGCAGGTACGTTCAGGTTATTTTAGGTTATTTTTGAAATATAGTACGTTTTCTTTTTTTTTTGTATATGCAAGCATGTTTGCCCTCCTTATTGGAGAAGAGAAGCTCATAACATTGGAAGGATGTGACCTAAAAGTTTGGCGGACAACCATGGGTGATGCATGGGAAAGGCGTATACATTTCACAAAGACTATCAAATTATAAGGGCTTACAATGTTTTTTCGTCAACTTGAAAATGAAAAAATGTCACTAATTGCAACTTTTTCCAATATTTCTGATCTTTGTATCACTAAATTAAACGCTTACCCTTTTCAGAATGCGAGAAATTTCATTTTCAAACTTACCGTTTGCCTATAATCTTAAAAGGGGGTTTCATCTTTTATCATCTAAATAATAAGCATACGTCCTTTTAGCAAAGTGCGACAACTCCAATGTGCACGAAACGAAAATAGATGGCGGAGACAAGGATATGCAGCAAGACGAAGGTGCTGCTCAAATCACCCCTCAAACGAGAAAGTTACAAGGGTGGGCAGGCGTTGTTGCTGGTAGCCAGGAGTCGGATTTTCAGGAGTGCCCAGCGGCGACTGTGGACAGATCTGGAGATGAACCCACGGTGGTCTTCCCTGATGAGGCGTATCAAAAAATGGAGGAGCAATATCGCTTTGCGGTTGTAGCTGGCTTCTATGGAGGTAGATTGAACACGGGCATGGATTACAGGTATGTTTTTCAGGCGTTGCGTAAGCTTTGGATTAATGTTAATTGCCCAAAATTTTCTGTGATTGGGAGTGGGAGATTCTTGGTGCGGGTGAGCTCTGAGGAAGAACTCAGAGAGGTGATGTATAGAAAATGGGTAGTTGGGGGTCGGCTTTTGATTACCAGTCGTTGGAAGCCAGGTACAGAACTATGCCTGAATGAAAAGGAATCGATCCCCTTGTGGGTTCGACTTCCTCAACTTCCGGTCCTTTTCTGGAATTCGTATATTTTTAAAGCTATCGCTAAGGGGATGGGCACCTCTTTCATTAGAGCCGATGAATGTACGATGCACAGGGACAAACTAGGTTTCGCTCGGGTGTGCATGGATGTTCCATTGGATTTCAAACCGGTGCCCAAAATCACCATTGAAGCCAAGGGGAACAAGATACCTCAAGAAGTGTTATACGAGTCTAGGGTCCACTTCTGCAGTGCTTGTGGCACTACTTCACACTATGAGGACGCTTGTAAGAATAAGGGTAAAGCTGAAACGTTAGGGGCGGAGGAGCAAGCTTGGAGCAGAGTTCAAGTCATCAAGAAACACAGAGGTGGTTTACAAAAAAGTGACTCTGAGAGAAGGGGCGCACAGGGAAACAAATTTGCCTCACTCGGGAGTCAGATTGAGAATGAAACAGGAAATGGTAATCAGACTGACTCAGGTCTGAGAACTAGGCTAGAACCTGATAATGTTGATGGGGGTTCCAAGCTGAATAGGGCAGAGAGAGAGGGTAACCAAGCGAGAAAGAACTTTAATAAAAGAGGGACGACTGGGGGGAGGGACTCTTCACAGAGCATGCCAAAGGAAGGAAAGACTGAGCACGCTACTCAAGGGATTTCAAACCCTTTTCTTTGTTTACAACCAACCGTCACTGACAGCCTGGGTGATCACGTACCTCCAAACAGGTTCATGTTTGCAGCTGGGGTTAAAAACTTTTATTCCGGCAAGGAGAAGGATGATAGTTTGAATATAAAGGAGGGCACTGGTCAGGGTTCTGACTCTGTGAGCAGCCACAATGAAGCGGTCGATGCTAGGCAAAGAGGGACGAGAAAATCAACCAGGTTTGCCAGCAAGGGAAAGAAAGGGGGCCCTCCAGCCAATGTGATTAGTTTGGAAGATGCAATTGTTCACCGATACAATGGGTCCAAAAAGAGGAAAAAGGTGGCTGACAATATGAATCAAGCGCTTATTATCCTTCCTAATGCGGAAGATAGTGAAGAGAAGGCTAGTGGCAGTGCTCCTGAAATTGATGGAGCAAGGGTCGAGGCTATCAACAATACAAATCATGAAAGTATTTAGCTGGAACATTAGAGGTCTTGCGAAGAGACCTGCTCAACAAGAATTAAGTCTCATTTTAAATAAGTTTAATCCTTCCATTGGTTTTGTTCTTGATTCGATGATTACCAATCATAGTTTGAAGATAATTATGGAAAGATACCGTAACTATAGATTTGTATCAAATGTTGAAGGTACTGACGATGTGGTTAGAGTTTTATGTGTTTGGAAGGAGGAGGAAATAGAAGCTACTTCTCTGGTTGTTGATCATAACTGGGTTGGTGTTTCTTTTCGTAGGTTGGCAGATGACAAAGGTTTTGTAGTTTTTGGTGTATACCTACCTCCTAGGTTTGGGGAAAGGCTGCAAAGCCTTTATAAGCTCAAGGCAATTGTTTCTAGAGTTGAAGGGCCGGTTATGTTAATTGGTGATTTCAATGCCATGCTCAACAACAATAATAAAACGGGTTCTGCACCGTTACCTGCTTCGTGCCTATCTTTCAATCGCTTTGTTTATGCTTGCAGGCTAAAGGAGGTTGACGATAGTAATAAGAGGTTTACGTGGTCGAACCATAGACAAGGGCAAGACTCAGTGCAGTGTAAGCTAGATTGGTGCATGGTTAACAATGACTGGCAAACTGGCTTTGGGGGAGAGGGCAGGCTTAAGGTCCAGACGTCAGCCACATCCGACCATAGTATGCTTCTTTATCAGACTATAGACATTTATGACGTTGCACAGGGACAGAAGCCGTTTAGATTCTTTAAGCCTTGGTTGATGGACAAGGAAGGCAAGGTAGTGATGCTTGAAGCTTGGAGAGGGGAGGCTCGGGGGTGCCCAATGATGCGCCTCCTTATTAAGTTTAATCGACTGCGAAAGGCTCTTCTACATTGGAACAGACACTCCTTTGGTAATCTTAATGATAACATCACCACCCTTCAGAGCCAGCTAGAGGATTGCAGGGAGCAGATGGAACAAGGAGTTGAAGGTGCGATTGATGAGGAACACAGAGTGAGGAAGCAACTATCTCAGGCCCTTCTCATGGAAGAAGTAATGTGGAAACAAAGATCGCGTATTCGTTGGCTAGCGGAGGGGGATAAGAACACTTCGTTTTTTCATGCGATGGCTAAGTCCAGGCAAGCAAAACGAAAGATTAGAAGTATAGAGTATGATGACACTGAATATGTAGAGAGTAGACAGATTCTTGAAGTGTGCACTGCTTATTTTCGCAGGGTGTTAGATACGGATGAAGCGCAAGGTACGTTATTCGAGGGTGTTGATAGTATACCTAAGGTTACAGATTCTGATAATGAACAGCTCTTAAGGCCTATTTTGGAGGAGGAGGTGTATGCAGCAATGTGGAGCTCAGATAAGGATAGTGCTGCTGGCCCAGATGGTTTTCCAAACTATTTCTACCAAGAATGTTGGCCGATGGTTAGTGCTGATGTGGTGAAGGCAGTGAAAGATTTCTTCTCTACTGGAAAAATAGTTAGGAGTATTAATGAGACTATGATATGCCTCATTCCTAAGAGAGAGAATGCTAAGAAAGTAGATGACTACAGACCCATCTCCCTCTGTAACACAATTTATAAAATCATCACTAAAGTTATTGTTAATAGAATGAGAGGCATCCTTGGTCGTATCATCAATGCCAACCAGGCGGCCTTTTCAAAAGGTAGACACATTCATGACAATATTTTGTGGGTGAATGAAACCATTAACTCGAAAGATTTTTGGGAAAAAGGAGGTTGTTGTTTAAAGTTGGACTTGATGAAAGCTTATGATAGAGTTTCATGGATTTTCTTAGAAAATAGCATGAAGTTTTTGGGCTTCCACCCTAGATGGATTGATAGAATAATGCAGTGCATTACCTCTGTGTCTTATAGAGTTCTTGTCAATGGCAGAATGGGTGAGAAATTCCATGGGAGGCGTGGGCTGCGGCAAGGTGACCCTCTGTCCCCCTATCTCTTCCTTATTGTTATGGAGATGCTAAATAGACGGATCACCAAGGATGTAAGTAGCAAAAAAATCCTGCTTCCCAAAATCCGTTGTGTGAGACCGAAGAGCTGTGCTATGATGTTTGCGGATGACGTGATTCTGTTGGTCAAGGCAACTAAGGGATCCATTAGCGCTATAAAAGTTATTTTGGAGGATTTTGATCGTCTTGCTGGCATGAAGGTGAACAAGCAAAAGTCTGAGATTTTTGCTAATACCAGGGTGGGCTGCCACAGTAGCGAGATTCAAAGGATGTTACAATGGGCTAGTGGGGACTTACCTTCAGAGTACCTTGGCCTCCCTTTGTTTTTGGGGAACCTTACAGAAGATCTTTGCTTGCCTCTCCTCACAAAGGTGGAAAAGAGGCTGGCTAGTTGGAAGGCGAGATTATTGTCTTATGCGGGTCGGCTTTGTCTCATCCGATATGTTTTGATGACCTTGCCTTGCTATTGGATGATGGGTTTTAGACTGCCAATAGTAGTTTTAAACAAAATACAGCAAGCTTGTAAGAAACTTTTGTGGAATGAGGAAGAAGGATCCAGACATATGCATCTTGTTAGTTGGGATCGACTGTGTCTGCCTACTGGAGAAGGGGGAGCTGGGCTTAGAAGACTGGAGGAAGTTAATAGAGCGATGCTAGCCAGCCGATGCTATCGGCTTATGATTAGTGGAGACCCGTGGGCTAACCTTTTTAAAGAGAAGTACTTGAGATATCACAGTATCTGGACTTTTAAAAGAGCTACAAATCAAAGCTGGGGATGGAAAGGACTGCGATGGGGGTGGAGCTGTTTTAAAGACAAAGTTGAGTGGAAAATTGGTAATGGAGAACGTATAAGATTTTGGACTGATCGATGGGAAGGGCAAATTCTCCTCACTAGAGCTGAGGAAAATGGTTACGAGCTGCATTGGAGGGAGCTCAATAGTAGCGTCAAAGATTTTACTAGTGTGAGCCATGATAATCCGACTCTGGATATTGCTATGCATCTTGGAGTGTATAAGGAAAACATTCAGATTAGGGAAACCGATGACAGCTTAGTCTGGAGTGGAGATGGAAAGGCTAACTTCAGGGCATGCGACATTTTAGAGAAGTGCCGAACGAAAGGAGTTAAGGAATGGTGGCGGAAAAGAATTTGGAACAACGCTGCCCCGGCTAAGAGCTGCTGGCACACTTATGTAGCTTGTGAAGGTAGGCTTCCCACTCTTGATCGTCTCAAAAAGAATGGCATTCAACTTGCCAATCGCTGCTCCCTGTGCTTTTATGCCGAGGAGACAAACAAACATGTTTTAATCCAGTGTAACACTGCTAAGGAGGTTTGGAGATTTGTTGCTGAAAAGTTTGGTAGAATGAAGTTTCCTCAAGGTGAGATTGCAGCTGAATTCAAAAGATGGCTGCAGGTTAGACTTTTGGGTAGGTGGAGGATCCGGTGCTGGAGGATGACCTTCCAAATTGTTTGTTGGAATATGTGGCGCTTCAGAAACTCTTGTTTCCATGATAATATACAACCCCATATCAGTAGGTTCAAAAGAGAAGTTTGGAGGAGTTGCACGGNGCTATATAGAAAATGATCTCATGGGTTGTGTGGTGATCATTAAGGATAGGGGTGGCATTCATGAGGGAGAAATGGAGGTTTTGGAGCGCATCCTCAGATTTCATAAGGATTATGGTGGAGACTATATTATAGTCTCCCCAATCAAAGAGTGGGTGAGGAAAATGAGGCAGGCGATTGAAGGGAGGAGGACTAATGCAGGTTGGACGGCTTTTCTCGGACTATTCCAGAATAGGATTTTTGTGAAACAGGGAGATACTACAGTTGCTTTGGGCCACATGATCATGGAACATGTCCATGATACACATGACTATTTTGCTGCTCTCAATGTATAGGCATAGCTTTTTTGCTATGTTTCTTTTGGTCTTTTTTTTGTGAAGGGTTGGGTAAATCCTTTGTCTTTGTATAGCTTTAAGGCTTTTTTTTGGCCTTCCCTTGTAAATTTCGATTTTGTTGGAATAAAGGTAGGGGGCCTAACCCCCAAGCAAGCTTTTCACTTCAAGCATACGTCCTTTTTATAATGATGACCAGTAAATTAGAGCAGCTGAAAATGAATTTTTGCTAACCGTTGAATAAAAAGATATCACTGGTTTATTTTTTTTAGTATTACTGTCATTCAACAAATTAAATGCTTACCTTTTCACTTGATTAAAGCACACCTTGACATTTTCACTCGACATTTTATTTTCCAGGCCTACATTTTGCCTGTAACTCTAAAAGAGGGTTTATCCTAGTCTTATGACTTAAAATAATAAGCTCAATTTTCATAAAAGCCGCGAATAAGGGATTAAGAATTTTCTTTAACCTGGAACTAAAAATTAAAAAATATCACTTGCAATTTTTTCAATACGATCTTGATCAATAAATTAAGTTATATATTTATGATTGTTCTTGGATGGTTTATTATTAGCAACTGACGCAATCGAAAGGGTGAGAATATTATCGGGAAAAAAATTGCAGCCGATGTTCTCTATTTCTTAGGATTAACAAAAATTTATATTAGGTTCTTATTTGGCAATTTTCAACAAAATTAGTGACCCTTGTTAGAAAAGGCTCCAAAATTAGTGACCCTTGTTAGTGACAATGTTCAGGGGTTGATAGCGAGGAAGCTTTCAGAATTAAGATAGCAAGAGGTTTAATTGGAAACCCAAGCAAAATGAATGGGAACGAAGGCCTTGGTTTATTATAAGAGCAAGGGAAGTGCATGGTTCATAAGTTTGTTTTATGAGGGGATCGAATAAAGTGGCTAAATTTTAACATGAGTCGAAATATTGTTTTTAAAATTTTTTATATAAAACAAGCAACTTTTTTTTAAATTTACATGTAAATTTAAAAAAAGAATTTGAGGTGAGGCCTAAGCACATGCAGGCCTCCCTTGACTTCGCCCTTCGTCCGTCTGGCTGGCTGAAACTGAATATACCAATTCTAGGGATTGAAAATAATTGTAGAAAATTAGCACTTGGTGGTTTTGAATCACGACAGCGGAGCTCCTGCTTCCAACTTGATTTGTTAGACTTAAAATACAGCAATATGCTTACTTTCATCTGCCATCCCTATTCAAACTAAACTCAAACTCCTTCAAATTATAATTTGGCCACGTCCGACTCACGCCGGCTTCCTACATGTACAAACAAAACCTCGCCTTGATTGGGGGTTTCTTATGGACGACCTTGACACGGCGTCCTCTGATTGACTCCACCATTAGAAACAAACAAAAATGTTTCTTGCCATGCAATGTCTCCCTCTTCCCTTGGCATGCGATGTCTCCCTCTTCCCTTGCTAAATTCTCCCCACAAGGAGGTTAATATCCACTTCAACCCCAGCTGTCCTTTTCGGGCCTCAAACTTCACCCATCTTGATAACACCTCCATAACCATTAGAAGAAGGTATGGAGACAATGGGTCCCCTTACTTCAAACCTCGTCTAAGAGCAAAATAGTTTTTTGGTTCTCCATTAACTAGTACCACCGTTGAATCCAAGATGAAACAAGAAGCAATTTTTTCACCTCCTCCTTAGCAAGACCCATATGAGAGCCCGCATTGGACAAAAAGTACCCATTAGTTTCGTCGGAAGCCTTTTGAGTTATCATCATATATAAGGTGAATAATCAGAGTAAACTATGAAGTTGTATCAAAGAAATATATGAAATAAAGGTCACTGCCACCAATGTAATGCTTCTAAGTGTAAACTAATTTTAATAAACTTTCTGCATATCTTCCTACATGGATTTGCTACCTTCTGCCTGAAAATTTTGCATATTTATTAATTCCATGAAATGCATTAATAGGACAATATATTTACATTCAAATTTTCAGAGTTAGCTCACTTGCTGACATTATCCACAAAAGGAAATTGCAGACATATTCCCATATTAATTTTGTAATCTCAGAAATCATTTCACATAAAAAATACATGTCATGCATTAGCATAAACATATATGAATCCCATTATGGAAAGCTATAGTATGAAAGTTGGTAGTTAAAATGAAAGCTTGCCTCACAATTAGGCTCAGATTATATGAATATTCTATCGTTGGATCATGTAAAAGATTATATGGTTTTATGTCTCTTCGAATAAATCAGATTAGGATCTTCCAATTTATTGAGACTATATCAGTTTTTGACCACTTTTAATGCGTTTGTGAGAAAAGCTTACCATGCCATTGTCAACTTTACAATTGTTAGCTCTCAAGCATAGGGGCAAGATCTTTCCAATCCATATTCCATGGCCCAAATAATTGAAACTTGAAAGTCACTAGCAATTTATGTGAGAGGCCTGCTGTTAGCTGAGTGACCAGTTATTGAGAGAGAGAGAGATTGTCAAAACGTAGTTTGCATCGTTTTTGGACATCGATTAGTTTGGCTTTAAGTTGCTGGTTTGCTGAGTTCTAGATTACTGTGGGAATAATTTCAGAAATTCATAATCAAGTGCTATTTGACCTGTTTGGTAAATGCCAAAAGCTTTACTGGAGATCCACCTTAATAGCCGCAAGGACTCCACCACAACAATCGTGCTTCCTTGGTTGGTGCCAGAGCTGATATGATCTTAGCTCCTTGAGAAGAGATAGGTAAGGATGGCAAGGTGAGGGTGGGAGAAATTAATGTGGTTTAGAGCAGCCGCTACCGTGTGGGATAGTGTCAGTCATTGTCCACACCAGCCCTTGAAAACTTATACTATGATGGAGTTGGATGCAAATCCAGCCACATGCAGTGCCTACAAAAGCCCAATGAGACTAGTCAATGCCCCTCAACCAAAATTTGTCGCTCCGCCACTAGTCCAAAGCGACATGTATGAGTAGTTATGCAAATTAAATTATGTTAAGTGTGAGGCATTATTGCTGGAATCAAGCCTTGAAAGATATCCATTCAGATTTTTCTGTGGTATTATGAGATCTTTGAGAGAGAGAGAGAGAGAGAGAATCTATCTTTCAACATTAAAAAAAAGTTTCTACATGTTGCTAGAGATAATACTGCAAGCAGCAAAGCTGTTAATCACATGCATGAAGCACATCAATTTACTAACCATTATAATCATGTTCCAATTTTATCGACCATAAGAAAAATATATCGACCTTTACCTCAACCCAGTCCTGCTCCGGATTGGGATTGTGAGCTCAAAATTTTTGTAAGTTTAAATGTCCATTTTATCCTTCACCGTGAGGTTTTCAATTTGATTTTGAAAGACTAGGTTTGATGAACAAATGAGCTATTTCTGAGCTAAACAAGCACTTTTCACACCAGCATTGAGCACCTAGACTTAGATTACCTAGGTCATCGAAGCTAAAAATTATCATTTTTCTCCTGCATCCCGACAATGTTCCCAGGAGTAGAAATTATTCATCAGATTTCTAAGAATTACCTAACATTTGAGTAATTAGGCTCATTATGGTTATCTCAGTCTAAAGCCAGTTCTCCTATAGTCCAAATCAACTTCAAAAACATAAAACTATGGTTTTCAGCTCAACCACGTCAAAACAAGTTTACCTTAATGGAGAGAAAGTTTTGTTTTGCTGATTTTGAGTCACCCAGCCCAAAGTTTCAATCATATACTAGCTCACAGATTTCTATTGGGACTTTTCTCTTCTGTTTTCATGTGTAAACTGTGTTTGAGTGAATTTGAGTACAACCGAAAACACTGAGCTAAAATTAAGCCGTGGTCCTATTTATTATGCATAAAACAAGCTTTCTTTAGTTTGGTTTGAATTCATTTATCCTAGTTTGAGTTGAATTTAGTTTTGTGTGCTTTCTCTCTCCTATTTTCAGGGGTTTGAGATGAGTTTGAGCTCAACTTAGAAGAGTGAACTAAAGTTGTTCTAGGATCATGTTTATCATGTGTAATTCAAAATTCCTGTTGTTCAGTTTGAGTTCATTCATTCTTGTTTGAGATCATTGAGATCAATTGAGTCTTGAAGGTCGTGAAGCTCATTCCTAGTATTTGCTACACTCTATAAGTTGCTACCGAGCTCAATTTTGCAAAATAAAAGCAAATTTCTCTAATTTTTAGATGTCTTTACAAGCAAGTAGCTTTTTCAAGTACCCTAAGTTCTACCTATGGAATTTTCATCAAAAGGATGATTTTTATGGGCTTCCACGATTTTCCTTTATAAACGTGCTACATACAGCTTGGTAAAAATTTGTTTTTAGTTTTTATAGCAATTCGAGATGAATTTTTCAGTAAGATTTTAACAAGAGCTTATTTAAGAGACTCACCACATGTTGGTTTAGTTAGACTGGGAAAATGCATCAAAAACATTGGGAAAGGCAAAATGGACATTTATTTTTTAGGCCATATTTTTCTATATAAACATCACGTATAGGTCTCATTTACCTTTGTTTCATGATTTTGTTTGATTCTAGAGCCTTAGTTCAAGTCCATCTCATAATTTGAACCCCTTTTAACACAAAACCACACATAAGGTATTTTGGTCCTTCGTCAGCATACATGTATTTTTCATAAAACCTAACTTATGAGTCAAATAAATCAAAATTAAATTTTTTATAAAATTTTTGTGGAGATGGTGGGCCTGAACCCAAGCTCAACCTACCCCAATTTCCCATTAAAACTGAAAATTTCAAACGTAGCACCTAGGTTGAGCCTATGCCCAGCCGAGGTCTGAACCTAGCTTTTCAAAAACTGAACTTGACCTGGGTCCAGCCCATGTCGTACAACTTATACCCACCTCCCTCAACTCATGCTAGGTCTAGGTCCATGATATTTCCAGCCCATGTCGTACAACTTGTACCCACCTCCCTCAACTCATGCTAGGTCTAGGTCCATGATATTTTCAGATCTCCATTTGATATCTTAAATCCAGAGCATATATGCAAGTCTTATTTCCATGTCTACATCTCACATCCAAGTCACAAATTTGATATACTTTTGTAGATCCAGATCCATTATTCACACTTCAGGTCTTGGATATCAATTCATAATCCAAATTTTATAACCATATTTGGATCCATATTCTAGAATTTTCCTTGGATACTAAACCTGAATTTGGGTCTCAACATCAAACTCAGGTCTAAGACCCACGTGTGATACTAGTGCAAATTATATTTAAAAAATGTATCGTGATTTTCTTACTTCATGCTTAATACCAATTCACACATAAGTACTTGAAATGTTCGAATGTCTTTGCTGAGCACTTCAGCATAGACATAATCGAAATCAATATCCGTATGTTGCCCGAAGAAACATTTTTTTCATTTTTATCAAGTTTTAAAATAAGGTTTAAAAATGTGTTTTTATCCTTTTCATATTATCGCATCATTCGTTCTCCACACTTGATGTTAATCTGAATACTTTATCAAGAATCCTTTTATCTTATTTATCTATGTGGTTCAATGTCATCGCAGATGATACCATCAATCTTGATCAGCAGTTTTTCATGCATGCGTGGCGTTTTATGGAATCAAATTAGAGTCTAGACGAGATCATAGTGGGCAAAATTTGATTGAAAATATACTTTTAACAATTGGTTTTGAGTTGAGAGGGAGGAGATAATGCGCAAAACTTTAGTCATGTGTCGATGGGCACAAAAAGTTTAGCCTCTTCTGTCTCCTACAAGTAGGCTCCCTCTCCTTTGGCACTACAAACTTGAGCTATTCCTAGAGAAATCCATAAAATTGGTAAAATTTTAACACATATTGAACCAGCTTACACCCATATTCACCCCTTGTTTGAAACCGACTAGGTCAACAAAGTAACATAATCATCTTCCAAAAAGGAGGAAAAACTGTGTTCCCAAGTTCAGGCCGACCCCTGTTGCAGCTTCTTGCTCTCTCCACCTTTCTTCCTGTCTGTGCTTCGATGCTGTGGTACTCTCTCCTTATAGACAGGAACGGCTGATGGTAGGAAGAAAAGGTCTTTGCCTTTACCTTTCTATCTCAGGCAACGGCGACGACGAACTTTCAAAGGAGACTTCGCCCAACCGTGGCCAGGGAAACGCGTCTCCGAAACAAAAGGAAGAAAGGGTAGTGGAGAAGGAGGCGGCCCCTCTCGGCCACCTACCACTCCGCGTGGCTGCCACCTATCGCGCTGGTCTTTCGTCTCCATCGCAGTGCATTGAATGACCCGACTTTTTTATTGACTGATTTCAATGCGCAAAAATATGAATATAAGTTTTGGATTTTTCTTATCAGTATACTTCAACTGTATGGAAAACAAACAGTTAGTTGAAGAAATGCAATCTTAGGCACTCTTTTATTGTATCACCAAACTTAATGTATTTTAGTAAATTTTCATTATTTTTCACAATGTTTTCAATTGATTCACTCAGGCATATGTTTTATATGAATACGAACATATGGATCTTAAAGAAAACTGTGGATCTTAAAGATTTTGGTAGATTTTATGAAACTCTATGTCTTAATATTGGATGAATATGTCACAATTTTTAGAGCAGATTCCTATAGACAAACAACCTGTAAGAATTTTGATACAAGTATAACATTGATCTTTTTTTTCTTCGCTCTTTTGTTTGTCTCTAATTTAATTTTCCCCCAGAAAAGTGCTTGACTTTTGAAATGAACAACAAATAATTCATTCCCCCAGAAGAGTGCTAGTCTGGTGCTCAAACAATAACCATTTCAAAATCATGGTTTTCCAAAAGATTTCGGAACCCTAGGTCATGTAGGTATGGAGAACAAACGTAGCTCAATTCTCTAAGACCTAGTTCAAAAAATAGTCTTAGAGCCTACTGCGTGTGAACCTAGTCCCAAAACATAGACTTACTCAAACTCTTTTAAACACTCAATTCATATGAAATGAATGGTACATCATATAAGACCAAAAACGCTTACTACAGTCAAACCAAGCCCTAGGTAGGTTTAAACCTAGTGTAGGTAAGACTGAACCCAGTTCTCTTGACGGACCTGCCCTAGCCTATTTGGACCTTGGATCTTAATTCAAGGCATTGGATATAAATCATGAACCTTATATTGATCTAAAGCTTGATATTAAACTTAATTCTATTACATTGGATTTTAGATCTTAGGCATTGGATTTTAGATCTCAAATATTGGATTATGGATCTTAGATTATGGATACTGTATTTTGGATCTTGAATTTCAATATTCGGATTTCGAATCAGATTTTATATATGAGTGTCAACTCATAAATCTTAGATCATGGATATGGGATTATGGATTTCAGACCTTAAATTTTGGATCTTGGATCTTAAATATTAGATATTGGATCTTAAATATTAGATCTTGGACCTTGGATCGAATTTCAAAGCAAATGAATGTTTGATCATAAACCTGTGATCAGTTCTGATAGAATCAGACCCAAATACATGATTTAAACCCTGTAATCATTAAATTTGGATATATCCTTTCAAGAATTTTTATCTTAAGAGATCCAATAATGAATGCAATACCAAACCTACTGGATTTCTCACCTTGCACTTTGGGTAGGGAGTCCAATTTATCATGATATGAGATTTTGGATTTCTATGATATCTTGATTTTAATTTTTGAATTTAGATCTAGATTTCCTTGTTAGATCCACATCCTACAACTCAGTCCTATACGGAGACCAGACACTAGGTCTACATGACTTAAATTTTTTTACATGTATCATATTAGATTTAAAATCTCAATTTGCATTGATCTATGATGATCTGGACATGAACAAAGTTCATATTAATTTCTTCTTGTTTATTAGTCTATTTCTTAGATCTACTTAGATTTTAAAATATACATGATTTCAAATGTTAGAATACGTTTGGTTTCTTAGGTTTTAGACGACATTTAAACTCAGAAACTGGAACATCTAGTCTAGTCGTTGGTCTGATTACTTCATAGTAAAGGTGTCAGAAATTGTTGAACCTCGTGTTGACAGGTCCGGTCTCGTCTCTCTAAATCCCGCACAAAGAAAACAGAGGCGAGTACTGGTAATGATATGCCATTCATTGTAAGGCGTGTAAGTTTTAAAAATTTTACTTGTAAGCACAGGCACAGTATATCATTCTTTGATACATGTGAATTTAGTGACTTGCATGTTCGGATTATCCGTTTACAAATCTAGTCCAATGGGTGAAATATATACGAAAAGCTTACACAACAACATATAGTATAGAATTCTGTGATTTCAATTCATAACTTCACTATATATTTTTATAACTTTACAAAGCTAAAAATAAATAAAAGTTTATGCACTATTTTTTTGTTAATTAGTTTTTTGGATATGTAAATAACATAGATCCTTTAATGAATAAGTCCAAACAAAGGCCAAAGTTTGAAACATTGGGGGAATGTAGTAGTCTGACATGGTAGGCTCAACTTGTAGTATGAATTGGTCTTATATATATATGCACACTTCAGCCCACATTCGCGCACGCACACACAAACACAGACACACACATGCACACACACACTCATAACATCGGCACATGAATGTTGCACCGTGTGGGTTATGTGCCTGCCATCCTAGTGGCACTTGGCATGTCCCCTCCTACCATTGACTACCTTGTGGGGAGGTGGCAGCACTTTGGCCTGCTTGGGGGTCACCTGTCGATAGGGGGAAATGGTTCCCAAATGTTAGCAAAGCATGAGTTTTCAAATTTATGAAACTGCAGGCCTAATTAACGAGCTGTTTGGGAGCTCCCTTTGGTCCTTGGATATTAGTCTTTGCCGTGCCAAAAAGGAAACCTAATTGGTTATTTCTGTTCTCATATTGTTCGACCATTTCTTATACGGGATGTAAAGTCATATGGTTAATTTTATGTTCGATTAAAAGGGGAAACAAATGGCTTTGAAGTTGGAGTTTCAGTACCAACTTTGTCTATGGTGCAAGACTTTGGAAATATTGGTGTTCCCAAACATTTGAGGGCGATGAGACAAGCATAATGCACTCATGCCAATTTTCTACCCATCTTTGAGGCCGAATTAAGCTAAGCATGCTTCAAAGTCAAGCGTTCTGCCAACCAAACAATTCGCAATATCTGCTTTGAATGGTGGAAGTGCCCCTTAGCATTAACCATAGTCACAAATAACGGTTGGAAGTTTTAAATGGTGATTTTTTTTTTTTGGAATAATATGGGCGAGCTTGAAAAAAAAATGAGAAAAAATGGAAAAAATACGAGAAATTTTGAAACAATTGAAAAAACTAAAAAAAAAAAACAAGAAACTAATAACACAAACAAGTAGATTTACAACAAATAAAAAATAGAAAATGAAAAAAAAATTGTTTGGCATTAAAAAAATGAAAAAATTGAAAAAATTGAAAAGAACGCAAAAAAACACATTAAAAACAAGCTTTTTCGTTTTTAACATTTTTTTTTAAAAAGTGTTTTTTTAAGTTTTAAAAGGCAACTTAATTTATCATGTTTTTTTCTTTTTTTAAAAAAAAAACACATTTTTTTGTGACTATGCCATTAACTAAAATAAATAACCAACTTCTAATGGTATAACATTTTAAACGCAAGCAGCACTTCAAACCACGCGCCTCAAGTCAGAGCAAGCTATTCAAACCTGAATAGATAGCCTTGTGTTTGGATATACCCAACAGAATTAGCAGAAATCACTAAGATAGAGCTCGTAGTTTCTAGGGCTGCACAACAAGTCGAGCCAACTCGGGCTCGACTTGAACTCGCTCGAGTAAATTCGACTCGAGCTCGACTCGTTTTTATACGAGTCAAGTTCGAGTTTAAACATAAACTCGTGTATGTTTATGTTAATGAGTCGAGTTCGAGTTAAACTCGACTCGGCTCGAGTGTAATTTTTTTTGTTTAAGATTTATAAAATCTTTCCTCATTTTTTTCTTCTTAAACTATTTTTAAGTTTAAAAGTTTCCCTCTCTTTTTTCCCTCCCCTTCTTCTCTCTCCTAACCACGTAAATTTTTTTTTTTTTAACTTCTCCCAAGACGCCGCCTTTCTTCCCTTTCACGCTCTTTTTCTTCTCCCTTCCCAACACCCCGATTTCTTCCCCCTTACATCATTTTCTTCTCTTTTCCCAAGCCTCACGCTCTTTTCTTCTCTTTTCCCAAACAACCCACCCCCACTTCGTCTGCCCTTTTTTTCCTCTCCACCTCGAATGCAACAAAAAAAAAGGAAAAAAACTGTACAGTCGAGCTAGTCGAGCTGCTCTAGTCGAGCTCGACGGCAGTGGCTCGAGTCGAGCTCGAGCTGAAGTTTTGAAGCTCGTATCGAGCTCGAGCTGGCTAAATATAAGTCTAGCCGAGCTCGAGCCGACCGAGCTCGACTCGGCTCGTGTGCAGCCCTAGACTAGTGTCTAGATATGAGCAGGTGCTTCAAACCGGACCCAGTTGCATGCGCCAGCCTGTGCATGCAAAAAAAAAAAAGGTTGGGGAGTTGGGGCATTTCAAAAATTTTTTATCATGAGATGTATTGTTTAGTCTTTTTCACTTTTTATATTCTCTTTTTTGTCCTTTTCAACACTTTCCTTTTCCACTTTATGAAGGGAAGGGTATTCCGGTCATTACACATCCTGGGTGTGCATATAAAATTAATGTAGTTTGCACATAATAGTGCCTCGGCCCTTGCTTCAGTTAGGCTTAAAGATTTCCATATATCAGTTACTTGAAAGGCGGACTATCCAAGTCTAAGTTTATCAGGTTTAGTTCAACTATGTTATTTATTATCTGACCTTTTTCGCTTGGATATTTCCTTGCATTGGAATTAACTATAGAACTTAAATTTCCTACAAATCTTTCAGAACAATTGTAATTTGTAGAGCAGTTTGGAAAAATTCGCATTTTTATATGATTGGAGATTCTCTCTTTTTTATTTTTAAGTTTAGTAGAAAACTTCAAGAGAAGACCTAAAAAGTTGGCATAGTAAACAACATAGACTGAAAATTAATGTTATAATGTTAAAACATTTCTATGATTAATCAAAATAACGGTAAGAGCATTTAATTGTTAAAGAAGTGAATTTTGTACCATTTTACTTTCTAAAAAATAAAACAAAAATATGAACGACTTTATTAATGCAATTAGGTTTTCTTGAGGAACTTTCCACATTTTAATAAAATCCCACAATTGTTTTAAATGTGAATAGTGAAGCTAAGTTATTTGGGTTATTATAAATCATACGTTAAATTACTGGAAGTAGTAAAGAAAGCTAAACAAACAAACTTATATATTTTTTATCATATTATCTATGCTGAAGTTAATAACAGCCTAGTGTTAATGGTTAAATAGCTTCCTTTGATTAATAGTGCAAGACTTAGGTTCTTATTTGGCAATTTTTAGCAAAATTTGTGACCCTTGTTAGAAAAGGCTCCAAAAGGTGATGTAGTGAGACAATGTTCAGTGGTTGATAGCGAGGAAGCTTTCAGAATTAAGATAGCAAGAGGTTTAATTGGAAACCCAAGCAAAATGAATGGGAACGAAGGCCTGCTTTTGGAGTTTGAGAGGAGAAGTGAAATTTTGGAGCATTTACAAGGGAAGTGCATGGTCCATAAATTTGTTTTATGAGGGGATCGAGTAATTTTAACACGAGCCGAAATATTATTTTTAAAATTTTTTATATAAAACAAGTAATTTTTTTTTTAAAATTTACATGTAAATTTAAAAAAAAATTTGAGGTGAGGCCTAAGCACAAGTAGGCCTCCCTTCACTTGGTGGTTTTGAATAATGACAGCGTAGCTCCTGCTTCTAATTTGATTTGTTAGACTTAAAATAACAGCAGGTCCGAGTTAAATGGGACATGGGAAGTATGTACTAACAGCGTACAAAACTCAAACTCCTTCAAATTACGACGACTTATAATTTGGCCAAGTCCGACTCACGCCGGCTTCCGACATGTACAAACAAAACCTCGCCTTGATTGGGGGTTTCTTATGGCCGACCTTGACACGGCGTCCTCTGATTGACTCCACCATTAGAACCACTTGAAGGTTGGCGTATATAAATATGTGCCTACCGATAGCAGCAGATATGACACAGCAACCACTACTAGAGAATCTACTCCTCCTTTCTGCTATTACTATTCTTTTGTGTTTTCTTTTTTTTTTTCTCAACAAGATGACTTCTGCTTCCATATTGGTGGTATTGCTTTTCTCCTTTCACTTGGTAGTACCATACGGTAAGGGTATCTCTCTCTCTCTCAAGAAACACACACACACTCTCTCTCTCTCTCTCATATTTTTGATCTAAGCTGCTTAGTATATATAGTTGGCCGGGTTGGTTGGCAGGTAGATGATCTATCATCAGTTTGATTCCTATGCTTTTAGGCACAGGTTCCTCCCTCCCTCCCCCCCTCCCTCTCTCCTTCTCATATTAAGGGTTATGTGTGTTTTTTTCATGCTCCACGGCTATTAGTAGCCCATACTCAAATTTCGATTTTCCGAGTAGACTTGGGCATCGGGCCAGGTACCGGACCTAAAAAAACCTGCCTGGGCCGGCCCAACAAGGGCCCGATTCGGCCCAATAACTTGTAAATAATATTTTTATTTCATTAATAACATATATTTATTATTAGATATATATTTTATATTCAAAAAATTATTTTATATTTAATTTTTTTATTGTAATCAGGTCAAGCCAGACTATAACCAGGCTTGGGTTTTGAGCATCGGGCCCATGACTGGGCTCGGGTTTTGAGCATTGGGCCTGGGCCCGAGCTCCAAGCCAGGCCCCAGATGCCCAGATGCCGAGCTAACAACAAAAGTCATGAATTTGGAAAAGAGAGAAAGGAATGAAACGACTCTTCAAGGTAGAGAAGATATCAATGGATATGAAGTGTTTCTTCACCAACTCAGGAAAAAAAAAATCTAATATTGATATATAATTTCGAAAAATGAAACGTGCATGGCTTTCAAATTTAGCTTAATTAATTAATTGAATTTTGACATATGCTATCTAGTAATCCCTCTATTTTCAATAAACCTTCATTTGCCTAATCTGTCAATGTGGACATAAGTTTTTTTTTTTTTATTGGGTGACCATTGAATATCAGGCCAACGAATGGTCCTAAGGAGAGATAGGCATGCGTCACCGGCCTGGTGCATTCCATATTTACTAGGGATGAACACGAGCTGAGTCGAGCCTGAGTTCAGTCAGCTCAAGCTCGACAGAAGCAGCTCGAGCTCGACGGAAGCAGCTCGAGCTCGGATCGGTAGTTACCTGTTGAGCTCGAGCTCGCCTCGATTAAGGCTCAACAAACTCATTTGAATAAAATGGATATTCGTCGTTACGTATTGAGCTCGAGTTCGACTCGATTAAGGTTTGACAAACTCGTTTGAATAGAATTGATATTCATCTTTACATGTTGAGCTTGAGCTCGACAAACTGGTAAACTTGTTTGAATATCAACTTGATTAAGGCATGACAAACTCAATTAGTGCTCTAGCTCGACTTGCAGTTACGTGTTGAGCTTGAACTCAACTCGATTATTTGAACGAGTCGACTCATGAACTCCAACTCGACTCATTAACAAATGACTCGGCTCGAACTCATTCACGAGCCAAACTTTACAAGTAGTGTTGTTCACCCTTAATATTTACGTACCAGAAAATCAGAATCAGAAGGGAGGAGTTGACGGGTTTTGGAAGCTTTTGTTTTTTAAACGTCTTTTTTGAACTTGTAACTTTTTTCCCAGTCCTTTCTTTGTATGGAGGCTCCCTTTTTTTTGCATAATTTTGCTTTTTTTGTTTATGTAATGTAAATAAGGATGTCAGCAATTAAAGGGCTATATATATATATATATATATATATATATATATATATATATATATATATATATATATATATATATATATATATATATATATATATATATATATATATATATATA
>JAANDH010001075.1:76038-89130 GCA_011799765.1 Nymphaea thermarum
ATGCTCGGCGACAACTTGCCGTCACAGCTGGAAGCAGTGCAGCTCATTCAGTCCGTGGGCTTCAACAAGGTCCGGCTGTACGGCCCAGACGGGGATGCACTGAATGCCTTAAGGAACACGGGCATCGAAGTCAATGTGGATGTGGCCAACGAGGATATGCAGAGGATGGCCAACGACGCCTCCTTCGCCAGCTCTTGGATCTCCAGCAACATCCAGCCATACTCGCCGGGCATCAGCTTCAAGTATATCACTGTCGGCAACGAAGTCATCCCCGGCGACGCGGCCCAGTACGTGCTCCCTGCTATGAAGAACATGGTGGGTGCCCTGGGCTCTGTGGGTCTCGGAGACCAGATCAAGGTGTCCACGTCCGTTTCCATGGGGGTCATTGGCGTCTCCTATCCTCCCTCTCAAGGTTCATTTTCCGATCAAGCCGCTCCCATCTTGGGTCCTATCGTCCAATACTAGCCAGCACCGGCGCCCCTATCATGGTCAATGTGTACCCATACTTCAGCTATGTGGGCAACCGCCAGGCCATACAACTTGACTATGCGCTCTTCACCGCTAACCGGGTTGTGGTCACAGACCCTAACAGTGGGCTGGCATATACAAATCTGTTTGATGCCATGGTAGATTCTGTCTATTCAGCAATGGAGAGAGCTGGTGCCGCCGGTGTTCCCATCCAGGTGTCCGAGAGTGGGTGGCCATCGGCTGGAGGCGACCCGACTGTCACTACCATCGGTAATGCTCAGACCTATAACCACAACCTGGTGAGGCATGCTGCACACGGCACGCCAAAGAGGCCGGGGCCCATGGAGATTTTTGTGTTTGCTCTATTCAATCATGACCAGAAGCCCGCTGGCATCGAGCAAAACTGGGGCCTTTTCTACCCTACCAAGCAGCCCGTTTATCCCATCAGCTTAAATTAGGAGCTGAAAGGTTCAAAATCTATTTTGCTTGGTTATTGACAATAGTAGCACTATTTTACTGTGTTTCTTTGTTTTTATTTTTTATTTTTTCGGTGAAGAGGAGTTCAGTCAAAGCTCAAGCTTGTACGACCACAGAATGGTTCTATAAATTGCGGGTTTTCATAAGACCTGCATAATGTGCTCAACTAGAATTGTCTTATTCCTACAATAAAGCAATTGGCTGGGAAATAATAAGTTCTTGAATAAAGGAAATGGAGATTATAATTGCTACTACTTTACCAGCAGCCACAACCATAATAGAATCTTTTTTTCAGCAGTACTGATAATAGCTAGCTATTGATTTTCATTCCTTTTCATTACTCCTTTTTCAGCAGTTGCAGTCACATATTTTGCATCAAAAGAAGATAGTGTCACAAAGCTTTTTTTCTTTGAACTCCAAGACTCTGCACTGCATCCATGAGTGAACATGTTTCCGCTCGTGTTTTTCCTAACATCTATTAAACCTGTTCAATTTCTATTAGAGAAACCATGCAATTTAAGTTTATTGACTAGTTTAAGCCAAACGCCAAAATTTGAGGTTCCTTAAATATAATGCAAAATTCTTTTTGCAGCTCCGAAACAATGAGCAGCTGCATTATGCATAAATCTAAAAGTCAATTTAACTGCAAACATAATATTTTGCCATGTATGAGTTGAATGCATTAAACTGCCTACTATGCTTCGATAATGACACATTGGCTTTAGTGGTTCATCAACAAGTTTGAGTTTCTCTCCTACATTGTTAAGAGCAAGACTGCTCTTACATTTATCTAAATTAAATTTCTTCAACAAACCCACTGCATATTTTTCTTGGAAAATAAATATCCCATCATTATTTTGCTTTCCTTGAAAACCCAAAAAGTAATAAAAACTTCATCATCATTTTCAACTCAAACCGATCATACACTTTCTTCAAGAATATCGTCAAGATGCACATAAACAAACCAAAACTCATAATTTTTCACTTTTGTATGTAATGTGTGCTCATTTTTGCTTCGATGAAAACCATTTTGATGGAAACCTCATTTACATTGTTTTTTCTTATGAGTCCTTTGATTACTACAACTCTCAGCATTCTACTCGCCTCCACCAAATCTCCCATCGGCATGATCACAACCATGATATCCACCTCATTTTCTTCCTCTACTTGCATGAATGCTATTTGATGTACCTTCACCATCTTTCTGTTCGTTAAAAATTTTTGCCATTTGAAGACTCTATAACATCTTTTTTCAGCTAGAACTAAAAAATCTTGTGGTTAATGCTCCAAAATTCATAATTTTTTTCTATTAAAAATATGTACCAAAGTGTACAAAAGATTGATAGTAATATCCAATTTCTTAGTACAAAACATCTTTTTTTTTTACTTTTTCTAACATTGTGGTATCAAAGCACTTGATGTGAGCTTTGATACCACAATGTTAGAAAAAGCAAAAAGAAAAAAAAAACCTCATTTGATTGGAAGGGATATGGAAAGAAATTATCTAGCTTCATGGACCAATAGTCATGGCTTGAAAAAGAGAGTGTAAATTGCTAGGCAGTTTCCAAATAACTTATCACATTCCCTACCAATTAATTATCTAGCTTTATGGACCAATAGTCATGGCTTGAACAAGCATAACGTTTTCCTTCCATGGGAACCACTAATGAGGGAGCCCAAATTGATCTCAGCAGCCTTGCAGCTAGAATGGATTCTCTAAATTGATTGCAATGAGCAACTAAAGAGCATCCTTTCCTCCCACAACTGGTTAGTAAATTAATGGTCTAGGTTACATATGATTCTTTTAAGATCTCCAATTTTTTTAGGTTGGAGATATAGATATACCTATTAAGTAGTTTGGTGTTCCACTGGTCTTGTTGTAATAGTGCCACATTTTATAGGCTTTGTGGTTGCCACATTTCATAGGTTATGTGGTGTTCTTGTCCACCTGAGATGATGGTAACTAGTAATTGTCAAAAGCAAACTCGAAAGCCAGGTGATGGATATGGAAATAAATGGAGAGGTAGTAATGTACAAGCTGGTCAAAGACATTGGTTCAACAATTACACTATTAAGAACTTTAACACATTAGTAGGTTTTATAAAGATCAATCATGCCTGAACTATTTGTTAGGTAAGATTTTTTTTACCTTTAAATTGCTCATTAGTAAATAAACTCATTTGATTACCACATTAGTGCTTTATAAAGGTCTTGTAATGTTTGGATGGAGATGCATCATAGGTGGAACAATGACAAAATGCACAATATTGTAAGATTAACAAGATACATGTTATTGTAAGTTAAAGACATTGTGCATTCCCTATTTAACACAATTAGTATATTTTCTTTTTAGCATATTGAATCTACTTACATTGTCTATGATAGTTACTTGGTACTCCATAGTTGAATGCCTAAATATTGGTGAAATGCACATACATAATGCTTTTTCATGCTTACTCACTACTTGGTTTGTTAGGACTAGATCTCATCCATGAACCTATTGTGGAAATGGTCTCTCTCTCTCTCTCTCTCTCACACACACACACACACACACACACACATATCATAGCACATAAACATAATCTAGTAGATAAATGGTCATTTATTGACAACCCATAAGCTTCGCAAACAATAAAAACCTTTAAGGTAGTTTAGCACATAAACATGTAAGATTTGCAACTGGAAGAACAATAGTACAAGCATTTAGAGATGTTATCCGAACCTTAGCAATACTAACAGTCAGCTGCTCCATAACTACATTAATTTCTTGAATCAAAGATATCTCCTTCCCCCCCTAGTAGATGATATGTTATTTGACAAGCACTGAAGAATTGCAGCTTCTTTTAAAAATCTACAATGGATAGATATACAACCTTACACTTTTTCTTACAATTAAATGGTTAAGTTTTTTTTTTTAAGTTAAAAAATCTTTGATAACTAAAATAGCATATGGATGCTGACCCAATCAAAAGGATGACACACCAATCAAATAAGAAAATCCCTTGCTCGATTCTTTCTTCAGTAAAAAGGTGAAAAGAACAAAAGCAATGTGCTTGTTCGTAAGCATGTCATGTTTTTCAGATAGGTGAAGTACAATATGCAGCCCCTTCTTCCATGTAATTTTTTTGATAGCTTAGGCAGATTTTTATATCAGCGCAGGAGCTGAAAAGTTCCTAACTCCTACAAGAGAAGAAGATGAAGTCACAGTTGAATCCCCCTTTGTACTATTCTTCTGCTATTAAATTACACTGAATTGGTTTTTCTATGATGAACAACTTTGGATGGAAGACAAATTTAGTGACATAGCTGTTTTTGGCATGCTTCTCATGCTCATAGAACAACATACAACAATAGTAGCAACGGTTTAGAACCCATCACCACTGTTAAAAAAATTGAAATGCCTCATCATACTCAGAATTGAATGGTCAGCTCGTTAAAACAAAACCATGTTTTCATTCTCCCGTGCTTATCCTTCGTGGGAGAAAGTTTTTCCTACAACACAGGAAAGGGAGCAGGAGTCAGACGCTCGTTCATCCTCCGACACAGGGAAGCGAGTGGAGATTTGGAGAATTAAAGGTATCAATGGGGGAGACAAAATTTTCTATTCATCCCGTTATGTGAAAAGAGGTGAGTGGTACAGAACTTAGAATCTGGTTCAGAAAGGTTCTGACTGGATTGTCAATGAAATAAAGAAGTCAGGTCTTCGTGGTCGTGGAGGTGTGGGCTTTCCTTCTGGCCTGAAGTGGTCATTTATGCCAAAGGCATCTGATGGACGCCCTTCATATCTTGTTGTAAATGCTGACGAGAGTGAAAATGGTACCTGTAAGGACAGGGAGATTATCTGACATGATCCACACAAACTACTTGAAGGATGCCTGATTGCTGGTGTAGGAATGTGGGCAAGAGCAGCTTATATCTACATCAGGGGTGAATATGTCAATGAGAGGTTGAACCTTATAAAGGCAAGAAAAGAGGCATATGAGGCTGGTCTCTTGGGCAAAAATGCATGTGGATCAGGTTACGATTTTGATGTGCACATCCACTTTGGAGCTGGTGCATACATTTGTGGTGACGAGACTGCTCTATTGGAGAGTTTAGAAGGGAAGCAGGGGAAACATAGACTCAAACCTCCCTTCCCTGATAATGCTGGTCTATATGGTTGTCCTACCACAGTCACCAATGTGGAAACAGTGGCTGTTTCTCCAACAATTCTGCGAAGGGGTCCAGAATGGTTTGCTAGTTTCGGACGAAAGAACAATGCTGGCACAAAACTGTTTTGTGTCTTTGTCCATGTTAACAAGCCATGCACCGTGGAAGAGGAGATGAGCATATCCTTGAAGGAGTTGATTGAACGGCACTGTGGAGGAGTAAGAGATGGATGGGACAATTTACTGGCCATTATTCCTGGAGGTTCATCAGTTCCTCTCTTGCCTAAACATATCTGTGATGATGTACTGATGGACTATGATGCACTTAAGGCAGTCCAATCTGGCTTGGGGAATGCTGCAGTGATTGTGATGGATAAATCCACTGATGTTGTGGATGCAATTGCAAGGTTATCTTACTTCTACAAGCATGAGAGTTGTGGTCAATGCACACCATGCCGAAAGGGAACAGGATGGTTGTGGATGATTATGGAAAGGCTGAAAGTTGGGAATGCAAAGATTGAGGAGATAGATATGTTGCAGGAGGTGACCAAACAAATTGAGGGTCATACCATCTGTGCATTGGGTGATGCTGCTGCATGGCCTGTGCAGGGCCTTATTCGTCATTTCAGACCAGAACTGGAGAGGAGGATCCGGGAGCGAGCAGAGAAGGAACTAATGGAGGTGGCTGCTGCGTGAGTTGAATAAAACAGGTTGCTTTGTAAGAGGCGTCCTTATCATCTGTTACTCTTTCCTGCTGTTTTTATTTGGTAGGGTACCTAAAGGGATTTATGTGGAATAAAATGGACATATCTTTTATTGTTTCCCAGTACCCATTTATGGCACAGTTGGGGTTCTGTTCTTATTTTGCTTTTTTTTTTTTTAATTACAATTGCTGCCACAATTGACCTAATGCATGAGGTAAGATGGACTGTTGTCTTCTTTTGATTTTCATCCAGTGAAAGTTCAATTTGAACTTCTATTATAGCTGGGGAGCTGCTTGGTTTATTTGTAATATTTTTGAAGATCTGCTATAGAATTAAGTGGTAGGGCATGTTGGGTCGGGTCCAGCCTCAAGACCCGACCCGACCCGTCACTTAAGTGATGGGCGGAGGAAAAGGAAGGGCACCCGATGGGTGCCCATTGTTCTCACGTCCCTCTCTTTCTCTCATTGTCTTCTTTTGGGGAAAAAGAAGAGGGTTTCTTCTTGGTGGCTGCTCAAGGCAAGAGAAGAAGGAGAAGGAGAAGGAGAAGGAAGGAAGAAAAGGGGAGAAGGAAGGCAAGAAGGAAAGAGGAAGAAGAGCACGGTTGTGGGTTTGGGCAGCCGTGTGGGTTCAAGCGTAGAGAGAGAAAGTGAAGAAAACAAGGGAAAGAAAAGAAGAAAATAGAGTGATATCTTTTCTTGTTGTTTTCTTGTGCATTTATTCTTGAAAATGATTTATGCTATTCTCTGCAAGTTGAACAACGTAGTTGTATTGCCTCTTTGAAGTATAAATATAAGTCTCTCTTGTCCGTGGTTTTTTACCCCATTATTGGGGGTTTTTCCACATAAATTGGTGTCTCCTATTTTTCTGCATTTCTAGAATATATTTTGATATATATTGCTGCAACATTGGTGTTGGAAGTTCGTTCTTATGCACGCTGCCCTATAATTCCGAATTTCAGCAGTTTTATTGGTTTGGCAATTTTAATTGTTGTCGAAACATTCTTTTGGGGGAATACAACTATAACAAAGTGGCATCAGAGACAGGTTAACGTCAGGTTAGCGCCAGGTTAGCGTCAGGTTGGTTGTGTGCATTCTTATTGAAGGATAGAGTCGAACCCCACTAGGATGGTCTCTCTAAATGGAAATAATTGGACCATACAGAAAGCCAAAATGGAAGATTTGTTGTATTGTAAAGACCTGTATGTACCCATTGAAAACCAAAAGCCAGCGAATATGACAGATGATAAATGGAAGTTATTGGATAGAAAAACTATTGGCACCATTAGACAATGGTTAGATGACTGTGTTTTTCATTTGGTATCCGCAGAGACGAATGCGAAGTCGTTATGGCAGAAGTTGCATGATCTTTACGAGAGGAAAACAGCAGGGAACAAGGCTTTCTTGATTAGGCAATTAGTAAATCTGAAACTTAGAGAGGGAAAACCAGTGTCAGAGCATTTGAATGAAGTGCAGAGCATAATAAATCAGTTGTCAGCCATGAAAATGATATTAGATGATGAGTTACAGACACTCTTATTGCTCAGTTCTCTTCCCGATAGTTGGGAGACTTTAGTTGTTTTTTTGAGCAACTCCACCCCAGATGGTGTGCTTACGATGAAGCATGTAACCAATAGCATTCTAAATGAAGAAACAAGGAGAAAATCTCTTGGTGCTACTAGTTCACAAGTGCTAGTGATGGGAGACATGGGCAGACAAAAGAACCGTATCAAATGGCAGGACAGGTCAAAATCTAGGTCCAAATCAAGGCCCAAGATGACAGGTAAATGCTTTCACTATGGTATTCCAGGCACAAGAAGATTGATTGCAGAAAATGGAAAGAAGAAAAAGAACAAAAAAAAAGACTCAAGAGAATGCGAAGCCGAAAGAGTATACAACAGTTGCTTCAGATGATGAGGTAGCGTTATTTTTATCTGAAGAAAATGATTGTCTTACAGTTCAAAATGGTGATTCTACATGAATTTTAGATACAGGGGCATCATATCATGTCACACCATGTAGAGAGTTGTTCTTATCTTACAGATCAAGTGATTTTGGAGTAGTTCACATGGGCAACATTGACACTTCGAAGATTGTTGGGATAGGAGATGTTTGCAGTCAGACGAGCACATGATGCAAGTTGATTTTGAGAGATGTGAGACATGTTCCAGACTTGAGAATGAATTTGATTTCTGCAGGAAGATTAAGTGAAGATGGATATTGTACTTCGTTTAGTCAGAAAGGTTGGAAACTGACCAAGGAGGCACTAGTATTGGCTAGAGGTGACAGATTTGGCTCTTTGTATGGGATGAATACTCGAATCAGTAGTGTGGATGTCAATGCAGTTACTGGTGGTACTTTGTCAGATTTGTGGCATAAGAGGTTAGGTCACATGAGTCAAAGAAGAATCGACTTGCTCACCAAGAAGAATTTGTTACCAAAGGCAGATGGTGCACAGATATCTCCATGTGATCATTGTTTGGTTGGTAAGTTGCATCGAGTTTCCTTTCAGAAAAAGCGCTCTTCAAAAACTAAACATGTATTAGATTTAGTTTATTCAGATGTATGTGGACCTATAAATGTGACATCTAAAGATGGAGCATTCTATTTTGTTATATTTATTGATGATGCATCTAGGAAGGTGTGGGCATTTACAATGAAAAGCAAAAGTGAAGTAAGTAGTATCTTCATGACTTTTCATGCAGCAGTTGAGCGCGAGACTGGTAAGAAGATGAAGAGACTGCGTACAGACAATGGTGGTGAGTACATAGCATCTTCTTTATGTAATTATTGTCTAAAGCATGATATTAGACATGAAAAGACAGTTCCATATACTCCATAGCAGAATAGAGTGGCATAAAGGATGAACAGAACTATAGTTGAAAGAATTAGAAGCTTACTATCTAGTTCTAAGTTGCCTAAGTATTTTTGGGCAGAGGCAATGCGTACTACAGTTTATTTGATAAACAGGTCTCCTTCAGTGCCTTTAGATGGAGATATTCCACAGAGAGTTTGGTCAGATGAAGAGGTTAAGTATGATCACCTAAGAGTTTTTTGTTGCAAAGCGTTTATGCATGTACCTAAGGAACATAAGACTAAACTAGATGATAAAGCTATTCCTCTAATATTTCTTGGTTATGCAGATGATGAATTTGGTTACAGGTTATGGGATCCAAAGAATGACAAAATCTACAGGAGTCGTGATGTTGTCTTCAGAGAGGATCAGACGATTGAAGATGTCATGGGTGACAAACAATCAGGTGTGAATGCTAGGGGTGTTCATGAGTCAATATATGCAGAACCTGAAGAACTTTCATCTGAGCATGGTGAGACTGATGAAGATGTAGAGGAAGAAGAAAGAGAGGCAGATGAACAGTATACAGATGACAGCCCTATGGGGACTCAAATTGATCATGAGCATGAGTTGGGGGGGGAGCTTCCTCCTCAATCAGAACCAATTGAGGAGCAATTGAGAAGAGGTAAAAGAACACGTATACCATCTACTAGATATTCTACTGATGAATATATTATGTTTACAGATAATGGACAGCCAGAATGCTATGCAGAGGTGCTAGATGATGTGCATAAAGATGAATGGATTAAAACTATAAATAGTGAGATGAATTCTCTATACAAGAATCACACTTTTGATTTGGTAGAGCTGCCAAAAGGTAAGAAAGTGTTGCAGAACAAGTGGGTTTACAAGCTTAAAAATGAAGGTCAAGGCAAGTTGAGATACAAAGCTCGGTTAGTGGTGAAAGGTTTCAAACAGGAAAAAGGTATTGATTTTGATGAAATTTTTTCTCCTGTTGTTAAAATGTCATCTATCAGGGTAATACTTGGTTTAGTGGCATGTCTAGACTTGGAGTTGGAGCAGTTAGATGTAAAAACTGCTTTTCTTCATGAAGATCCAGAGGAAGAAATCTACATGTCACAACGAGAAGGTTTTGTGGTTGCCAGGAAGAAACATATGGTTTGTAAGTTGAAGAAGAGCTTGTACGAACTTAAATAAACACCTAGACAGTGGTACAAGAAATTTGATGCATTTATGATAAATCAAAAGTATCACAGGTCAGCAGTAGATCATTGTATCTACATCAAAGAGTTCTCATCAGGTAACTTCATTATCTTGTTGTTATATGTAGATGACACGCTTATTGTTGGATAGGACTGTCAATTGATTAGCCAATTGAAGAAGGATATGGGCAAGTTTTTTTATATGAAGGACTTGGGGCCAGCACAACAATTGTTAGGCATGAGGATTGTTCGTGATAGGAAGGCCAAGAAGTTGTGGTTATCACAAGAGAAATACATTGAGAAGGTGCTTAGCAGGTTCAGCATGAAAGATGCCAAAACGGTAAGTACACCTTTAACAGCACATTTTAAATTGGGAAATGAGCAATGTCCATCCTCAGTAGATGAGAAAGAAAGAATGAAGAATGTACCCTATGCCTCCACAGTAGGGAGTCTTATGTATGCTATGGTTTGCACCCGCCCAGACTTGGCTTATGCAGTTGGTGTAGTTTGCAGGTTCTTGTCAAATCCAGGCAAGGAGCATTGGGCAGCAGTGAAGTAGATCCTAAGGTATCTGAAAAGTACTTCTAATTATTGTTTATGTTTTGGTGAATCTAACCCAGAGATACAAGGATTTGTTGATGCAGACATGGCACGTGACTTGAACTCTAGGAAGTCTCTTTCTGGTTATGTCTTTACTTTTGCAGGAAAAGCTGTATCATGGCAATCTAGGTTGCAGAAGTGTGTTGCTCTTTCCACTACAGAGGCAAAATATATTGCAGCAACTGAAGCTTGTAAAGAGTTCTTGTGGATGAAGAGTTTTCTTCATGATATAAGTCTTAGTCAGAAGACTTATGTGTTGCATTGTGATAGCCAAAGCGCTATACATTTGGCGAAGAATTCAGCGTTCCACTCAAAGACCAAGCACATTGATGTCAGATATCATTGGATTTGTGATGTGCTTGAGCAGAAACTGATTCAGTTAGAGAAAATTCAAACAGAGAAGAATCCTACAGATATGATGACGAAGTCTCTACCTAAAGAGAAACATGACATGTGTAGTGATTTAGTTGGGATGACTGCCTTTAAAACAGTGTATTAATTTTGTTCATTTTACAGGTATGATCCCTCTCTTGAGGCTGGAGGGGGAGTTTGTTGGGTCGGGTCCAGCCTCAAGACCTGATCCGACCCGTCACTTAAGTGACGGGCAGAGGAAAAAGAAGGGCACCCGATGGGTGCCCATTGTTCTCACGTCCCTCTCTTTCTCTCATTGTCTTCTTTTGGGGAAAAAGAAGAGGGTTTCTTCTTGGTGGCTGCTCACGGCAAGAGAAGAAGGAGAAGGAGAAGGAGAAGGAAGGAAGAAAAGGGGAGAAGGAAGGAAAGAAGGAAAGAGGAAGAAGAGCACGGTTGTGGGTTTGGGCAGCCGTGTGGGTTCAAGCGTAGAGAGAGAAAGTAAAGAAAACAAGGGAAAGAAAAGAATAAAATACAGTGATATCTTTTCTTGTTGTTTTCTTGTGCATTCATTCTTGAGAATGATTTATGCTATTCTCTGCAACATGAACAACGTAGTTGTATTGCCTCTTTGAAGTATAAATATAAATCTCTCTTGCCCGTGGTTTTTTACCCCATTATCCTATTTTTCTGCATTTCTTGAATATATTTTGATATATATTACTGCAACATTGATGTTGGAAGTTCGTTCTTATGCACGCTGCCCTGTAATTTCGAATTTCAGCAGTTTTATTGGTTTGGCAATTTTAATTGTTGTCGAAACATTCTTTTGGGGGAATACGACTATAACAGGGCGTGATAACTGAAGAACAATGATATTATGTTCTTAGTATAGCATTGTTGCTGAAGGCTATATTTGCATGCGAAATACCCCTTCCAAGACGGAAGCCTGATGTTTCTTGGCCTTGAGGGGAAACTTCTCAGCAGCGCCCATCAGTTTGGGATGTGTTTCTTTTGGATAAGGAGCCTTTCTCCTTAGCAAATTAACTTTGTGGCTGTGTTTCTTTCAAATTCATGTTTCTTTGTGCTTTTGATGTTACGTGGAGTTGCTGGCTGATGCAGGAATCTCATGAAGTTATGTTGCGATATGTTTGATCTTATCTGTTGGAATATTTTTAAAGATAATCACTAAAATACCTTAGTTGCACACGTATTGACATGAAATATAAGGACTTTGTTGTTTTTACATATGCATCAAAATAATGGATAGTTGTTTCATTGGTTTCTACTGTTCATCATCATTTGGTAGAGAATCTGATTCTCTAAACCTGTCTATGTAACTTAAGTTCCAAGGATGTCTATTGATCAATCCCTTGTGGGTGCTTCTTTTGTAATAAGACCAAAGCAATGGCAAGACGTTCTGAGTGAGCTGGGGCAGAGTAGCTGGAGTTCGATTTTGAGGGACAACTAGGATGGGACACGGTGAATACCCATATCGCATTTCATCATTGGTTTCCAACATCGACAATGATTTCAAGAAAAGGATTCATGTAAAATTATGAAGCCGTTCCGTTGAGAAGTCGTGGCTTGTGAAACACAAGAATTTACATTCAAATGACACAAAAACTGGTTTATAACTGAATCCTTATATCCTAACAATGGTGGCAAATGGGAGGTATTCCTCAAGGGGTGTTTCTTTCTTCGTGAATCTAAGATCCCCTCTGACCCCAAATCCTCTTTTCGTGTGACCCATTTGTTTAATACAGTGGTTGTCTCTATGAGTGGAAAACGTAGATCTTAAATCCACGTTTCCCCCTAAAAACTGTTGATGTGAACTCTGATGGGGGCGATGGGGAGGTCTGACCTCTAATCCATAGATTTAAGATCCCCAAGGATCTCAGATCACCCAGGATCTTGAGATCCTCTCTTTAACAAACACGCCTAATAGATTAAGACTGATATTAATGTATAGACTATTCAAGATTCTCGGTTTAACAAACACGCCTAATAGACTAAGACTGTGGATAGGAAAATAGTTGATGCTGCTGTGCTGATAACCATAGTGCATGAAAAGTACCTGAAAATTTGTCCTCCATGAAACATTAAAGACAATTGGCTACATGTCAAATATATGTTTTGAGAACAATTTGGAAGCAATCCTGCTGGCGGGAGCTCCACCTAAATTTCATTCCAGAAAATTATCTACAGACAAAAAATAGAGCCACAAAAAATGGGCACAAAGATTACGGGGCTGGAAACAGAAACAATACCACCAAGCAAAAGCCATAATGTTGGATGTTTAGCTGCAGTATCCTCCGCCAGGCCATACAAGTT
>JAANDH010001076.1:0-80786 GCA_011799765.1 Nymphaea thermarum
TTGTTATAATGACCGAGTCATAGATGAGGGCTCAAGGGTTGTTGCCGCCTGAGCAGGTGCAGAACCTCCTCACCGGCGGAAAAGGGCAGTTGCCTTTAACCTGTTCTTCCTCAGATGTGAAAAGCCGTGAGAGAGGGAAGACTGCACACCCTCCCTGCCGCTGCACACTCTCCCTGCCGACATCCTTCCAGCGACCTTTTCTCTCCTCAATCAAGGAAAAGGAGGGGCCTGAGCCAACGGCCTTTCTTTTTTTTTTTTGGTAATCAAAACAAAAGAAAAACAAAAGGGGGAAAGGGGATCAGGCGGTGGCCCTCTCACTTATGTGGCTGCCGGCGAAGGAAGGTAGAGCAGAGTGAGTAGTGCGCGTGCCCTCTGAGAACGAGTTGATGAAATGTCACTCGTGCAGCCGGAAGGAGCTCCGATCGGTCTCTAAGAATGAGCAGAGGGTTTCGTCTGGTCGTTGCTCGTCGGAAGGAGCACCGGTCGTTCTCAAAGTAGCACGAGCATCTCCTCGTGGTAATGGCTGAAAACGGCCGGAATATGGGCAGCGGCGGAGGCACGGCGGGTAAAGCCGATCGCAGGGGAGAGAGAAGCTCTCGAGAGGAGAGAGAGTGAAGATGAAAAAATGAGGAAAACACGGTTAGACTTAGGAGGGGTTTTTATAGCCAAACTTGGAAAAAAAAACGTAATTAGTCCACCTATTTCGTTAATTCTAAAACGGCTGTCAATGTTTATTAAAAATTAAAGCCGCGACATTTTTGCAAAAAGGTTTTTCAAAAAGACGTTTGCTAAAGTTAATTTCGTTGGAAACCTAGTAATTCATACGAAATTGCTTTTGGGTACCCTCAGAATTATCAAAAATTTCTAACAGAGAGTTCTGGAAAATTATTTTGCAATTTCGATGGTTTTATGTACAATTGCATATAGGTACCACTTCAGCTTATCAAAATTCCTGAAAAGAGGTTTCAAAAATAGTTGCCATGGAATTAACTTAGGAATGACTTCAAGAATGGGAGACTCGAAACTTGCAAAAACTGAAAAATGGTTAGCAACATGTTTGTATGTTTATGCAATTTTGTTATTTTGTCCATACATGACCCAATGGCGGTATAAAATAAGTGTTTCTACACTGACTAAAATCATATTTAAATATGGATATGATGTTGAAACACGTTTATATTGGATTTGAATTTGGATTCTCTTGTTGATATTATTGTGTGTGGATCCACATTGGTAAGATCTGAATCTAAATAATCATTTAGATTTTTGCTTTGGATCTGATTGTTGCTTAAGATCCATATTTGTATTTAGTTTGAATCATGACATATTTAGATCTAAATTTGTTTGGATATTGGTTAAAAATCCTTATCTTGGTTATGTTGGTTCAAATATATGTTATTATCCTTGCTTTACAGATATTCATAGTCATTTTGGGTCCATGTTGATATTAGAAATGATAAAAATTTATCCATTTAGTTGTTGCATTTTTGGATCTCACATCAAAACTTACACTCTTTTGGAGCATGATCTGATTTGACTTGTTCAAGATCTATATCTTGTTTATATTAGATCTAAACATATTATGATGTGCATTGACTTTTAAATCTAATGGTTTTACAAGTTGTACATTTTCAATGTGAGAAGCACTATAGTGCTATAAGATTGCTCCTTTATGAAAGAATGTTCTTGGGGTAAAGATTATATTACTATGGTTTATTCTAGTTAAAAAGGATGAATATATAATTGTATGTTGGTATGCTAAGAGATGTAAATCAACACTCTTAAACGTGGTTAGATCCATATAGAATTGTGCTTAGTTCATGTTTTTGTAATGAGTGTGAACGTAATCTTATGGCATGAAAGATTAAGTCATATAAGCATAAAAAAAATGCAGACTCTAGCACAACAAGGTTTAATACCTGACATAAATATAAATGATTTTACGAAATAGGAGTCATGTGTATACGGAAAAATGACAAGAAGATCATTTCCGTGTGAAGTAATTCGTGCCATTAAACTATTGAAAATAATTCATATTGATATCTGTGGACCTTTCAAAGTCGAAATTCACAACGGAAAATTATACTTCATAACATTTATTGACGACTTCTCAAGATTTGATTATATATACTTAATTAGACATAAATCGGAAGCACTTGAGAAATTCAAGGAATACAAATCTAAAGTCGAGAGACAACTAGAGAGATATATCAAAGTTGTAAGGTCTAATCGAGGAGGAGAATACACTTCTAGTGAATTTCTCGAATACTGCAAAGACCTTGTAACTAATAGGCAAAAGGCAATGTCTTAGACAACAAAATGGTGTGGCTGAGAGGTGTAATAGAACCCTCTTGAACATGGTGAGATCCATATTGGCAGGTGCACATTTACCAAAAGTCTTTTGGGCTAAAGTTGTATTAACAGCTATGTATACAATAAACTTAGTGCCCTGCAAAGCAGTTCCAACCACTCCTTACCAGAGATGGACTGGTGTAAAACCAGATCTGAGATATTTAAGGAGATGAGGATCTGTAGCACACGCAAAAATTCTAGATTCAAAACCGAATAAACTAGATAACAGATCAGTGAGATGTATATTTATTGGATATGCCAAAGGATCCAACGGCTACAGATTGTATCATTTATCTATGGGACTTATAGAAAGCAGAGATGTAGAGTCCATAGAAGAACTCAATAATAAAGATTTTGATCCAATGGAATATCGAAATGATACACTGGATGATCTGATTGACTCAAAGGAACAGTCTGGTACTGAACTGACTGGAGGTCAGTCTGGTAATGAACCGACTGGAGGTCAGTTTGGTAATGAACCAACTGAGCAGGAATCGTCGGAATAGTCAGGTATTGAACCGATTGAAGATCAGTTAGACAATTAACCAACTGATCTGAATACCTTGTCATCTCATACGTTATCAGGTCATAAAAGACCAAAAGCACCTCCTTCATATTTGAATGATTATTATGTATATCTGGCAGAGGAGTTATGCTATTTAGCAGATATTGATGAAATGTCTAACAATTTGACATATGACGAAGCCATAAGCTCGCATGAATTTGTCAGATTGGGTGAATGCTATGGATGAACAAATTGAATCCATAGAAAATAATAAATTCTGGGAATTAGTAGATCTACCTAATGATAGAAAACCCATTGGATGTAAATGGGTGCTAAGGAAGAAGTATAAAGCTGACAGATCAGTCGAAAAATTCAAAGCCAGACTAGTGGTGAATGGTTTTTCTCAAAAGAAATGAATTGATTACTCAGAAACATATTCGCCAGTTGCATAGTTTGCATCAATTACAATAATTTTGGCTATCGCTGCATTCTATGACTTGGATATTTGTCAAATTGATGTAAAGACTGCTTTTCTGAATGGTGAGTTGAAAGAAACTATATATATGACTCAACCACAGGGATATGTCATCAAGGAAAAAGAAGACAAAATGTACAAGTTAAATAAATCGTAGTATGGACTGAAACAGTCTCCTAGACAGTGGTATTTTGCTTTTCACAAAGCAATTACAAAACTTGAGTTCATTGCGAACCAACTAGACCACTGTGTGTATGTTTGGAAAAGTGAGTCTTTTCTATATTCTGTCATTATATGTTGATGACATATTACTAACAGGTAATGATAATGACATGATCTTCAAAACGAAGACTTGGCTGAACAAAAACGTTGAAATGAATGACTTGGGTGAAGCATCCTATATATTATGAATAAAAATCACTCGAGATAGAAACTCAAGAATCCTGTGTCTAAGCCAAGAACGATATATTGTTTATATCTTGAAGAAATTTTGTATCTTAGACTGCAAACCAATTGGAACTCCTATAGCTAAAGGAGCAAACTTAAGCAGGAGTGATTGTCCGGTGAAGGACAACAAAAATTAAATGTTCCATATGCACAAGCGGTTGGTAGTCTGATGTATTTAATGTTGTGTACCTGACCAGACATAAGTTTTCTCATCGGTCTGGTAAGTTGTTATCAAAATAATCCTGGATGGCCACATTGGTAAGCAGTCAAAAGGATTTTTGGTATATCAAAGGAACAAAATGACTCAAATTGTCCTATCAAGCTGTTGACCTTAGCTGGCTATTCAGATGCGGATTTTGCAAGATGCAAAGATGATAGTAAGTCTACTTCTGGATATGTATTCCTCTTTGGAGGTGGGACGATAGCTTGGTCCTGTAAGAAACAGGGATGTGTTGCAGCATACTCAGGAAGCAGAGTATGTAGCATCTAACATTGCAACAACTTTTGCTATCTGGATAAATCGGTCCTTGAATGACTTGAAATTAGATCTTGATCATGAACCGGTTCAATTGTATTGTGATAATCAGGCAGCTATATCTCTAATGAAGAATGGAGCTGTTAGCTCAAAGAGCAAACATATAATGGTGAAATGCTATTATGTTCATGAAATGATCGAGAAAAATGAAATCTCAGTTGATTATATGCCTACAAATGATACGGTGGCTGATCCATTAACCAAATGTATAATTGAAGACTTGTTTTCAAAATATGTAGCCCGTATGGGGCTAAGAAAATCCTGGTTTTTCTCTTTGTGAGGTGGTTTAAAATATCCAGGTTGATTTCATGTTGAACAAGAAGAGAATATATATGTATGTATCAAATGCGTACATGATGCTAGCATTATTATGAAGAGAATTCCTGATGTTTCGATGTAAAGTTTGGTCCATATGCGACTAAGTTTTAACATGTTACGATGGAAAACTTGTGCATGAAGAAAATCTCGTAACTAATGTGAAATATATTGAATACTTGAAAGGTTGCGAAGGAAAAACCATTGAATGGAACACCTCGATGTAAACCTTGGAAAAAGTGTAGATTATGTTGGATAAGCCAATTATGGAAAACCACGTAACAAGTTGAATAAAGAAAACCCACATAGAGTGGAAGTAGACTGGCGGTTTCATGGCCAAGTGTGTCACACCCCGACCTTTTAACCTTCAAACTTTTTTTTTTTTCTAAACATAAAGCATCGAGGTGTGACTACCCAACAATTCAAAAAGACGATGAGCTAAACAATTCAAAACAATGGGGCGAACTTTCATTTATATAACCATTTTGTTTCATACAAAATCACATCTATGTGCATGACCAAAATGCCCCAAAATCATAACATTGATGCCTAACAAAAAGAAGACATCAATAAAACCAAAACATGACGCGCCGGCACTACAAACGACAATCCCAAAACCTCCCCAGTAGGACGTGAGTGAAGCCATCTGCTCAACCTATTGCCTCGGGTCCGCCAAAACCTGAAAAAGAAAACAACTGAAGGCTCAGCCTTCGTAGTATGGCAACGAGCCAAGAAAATGCCAAACCCTCTCAAGTAAGGCTCAAATAAAATAACAAATATCAACCCATCTATCGTCATGTCGTGTCAGAGTACGACACATAAAAGTTACTTGATGGCCACACTAACACAATGTCAGTCACAAGCGAAGCATGCTTAAACATAACACTTGCATTCATATCATTTACATATACGTCAGTCACATGCATTCTATCATACACATTACATTTTCATTAACTTTAGTGCATTAACAGTTCCTGTGGGTGCAACACAGGCATGTGCACACAGCGGGCGGCCTACAGCCGAGAGACAACCCCCGTGGTGGCCCATAACAGTATGAATCCATTTCACCCGCTGCAGCGGTAGAGCACTCATCCATGGATGTGTGAAGTCCAAGGTGAGATACTGAGCCTTCCCTAGGACACCCAGGTTGGGAAGGCGGGAGCCCAACGCTCCAAGCACAACACACAACAGAACCCTGAGGCCTTGCACCGCCTGCGCTCTGACAGGCGAGACCAGTGGAAAAAAAAAAAGGGACGTCTCCCAAACACATAGCCACATCCCACTGGCCTCTCATCTCTTATTCTTTCATTTTTATCATTATCATTACTCATTCACAAAATGACTGGCTAGCACATGAGGTTAATACACCCAACGAGTGCACTTACACATCCCAGTGCCTCCACACGAGGTCTATACATACAGTAACAATCATTGCTAGCCGTCATACAGTACGTGTACAATTACCCTCTATTTCATCCATTTGCATCGTTGCCCATAGCAATGCACATGCAATAACATACACATTCATATCAATCATCACATCAATCACATCTTTGAAAAACTTAGCCAATCCACATAGAGTAGTCCCGATCTGCGGTTGGCTCGTAGCTGTCCTATGCAGTTACTATTCTATAATGCTTTCTAATGCACGATTGGGGTCGAGGAGACACTCGACTCGATACCCCACCTCATCTGTCCTAAACAGATATCAATTCTAGCATGCACATGCAAATGCGTAACATTTTCAAAAGAAATGACTAATAATCTTTCTAACCCATTCATATCATATAAGCAACATACAAATACTCGGTCACAAAGCAGTCAATCAATTAACATCAAAATCCTATGATCCCTTGATCCTAGGAGCACACAATCACACATTTGCCCCAGGCAGGGATTTGCCTGGATTGTCGCCATACCTGTGGCCCGCTCACCAAATTCATCAAAATGCCTCAAGCTTCGAACTCAAGGTCGACGGGATTTGCCCGGTGCACCTGCAAACATAAACAAGAATAAAGTTTCTACTAGATACTTACACAATTCAAACAAATACGAACAAATACAAAATAAAATTCCTGAGGCACGTGTCGTCGCCTCAAGAGGGTGTCGACAGGTAGTGTCGACCAATAAGCTCTCCAATGGGCCTCCTCCTTTACGTCTGGACGTTGCCTCGAAATATCAAAACCATCAACCATCAATCAATCCATCACTAATTTCTTCCTCAATAATGTTCTTTAATTAAGACATCAACCCCAAAGTCACATCCAAATACGTATATTTTTCCTAATTAACTTCATCATACACCCGTTCCCATAAGTCTGCGCTACACTCCCTAAGACGGTTCTAAATCTTTCTCACAACCTCACAATCTCTACCATGCGTCCATAATGCTTCGAAAATTAATCCATCATGCTTAAACGATCATTAAATACATGAATCATTACTTTCCAACGCAAATCCTAAGCTTCCCCCACAAACAAAATCACTAACATGTGTCCCAAAATCATCAATTCTAAGCTCTAGCATGCTCGAACAATAATTATACATGCTTTAAAAGATAATATTCATTACTTTGAGCTTGATTAGGTATCACTCACCCCAAAACGAGCGTCCAAACTGCTGCAACCCTTCTAGCAACCACTTCACGCGTCCGATCAAGTGCCAATGCTCGAGATTGCTTTTGCCGCTGCTCACCACACGCCCTACTAGCTGGTAAGAGGGTAAAACGTCCCTAAACTGCAATCCAACCCAAAAACACCATAAAAAGAGTCAACACACGTCCAAATAAAGTTCAACACAAAATCTGTTGCTAGGAGAGACCCACGGTAGTAGTGGGAAACACCGAAATGAACAAGAGAAAAGGGACGCTGACAGAGAAGAGAGATAGAGAGAGGAGGGGTTCGGTCAAGGGGGAAAACGGCAGTGGGGGTGAGAAAAGAGAGAAAGAGCAGGTGGGGGAGTGCAGGTGAGTGAGGAGAGGGTCGAGCGGGAGAGAACCAGCGGAAAAGGGGAAAGAGAGTGGCGAGAGAGAAGAAGAGGGGACGTGAGGCAGAGAAAAAAAAACAAGAGGGCATGAGTGGCAGAGAAGGGAAAATTGGAAGAGAGAGAGAGGGTTTACCAAGCCGCCGTAGTCGCCGCTGCCACCTCCGTCGCCGTTCCAGTCACCACCACACCGACCGCCACTTCTTCTCCCTCTGCGCTATCACGGGAGACCACCAGGAGAACGACGAAGGAGGAAAAAGGGAAAGGCGAGGGATAAGGGGCCTCGCGTCGGGCTCCTTACGCGAGTGGGGGTCGGGTCCGGGTCTGGACCCTAACTCGACCCGACCTGCCAAAACCAACGAGAGTTACATCCTACCCTCCTAAAAAAAAAAAAATTTCGTCATCGAAATTTAGATCATACCTCTATGCAAGAACAAGTGTGGATATTGCTTCCGCATGTCCTCCTCATGCTCCCATGTACTCTCCTTCAACCCATGGTACTGCCATTCCACTTTCACCAAAGGAATTCTATTAGTGTGAAGCACTTGCACTCGATGATCCACAATACTAATGGGTTGTTCTTCCATTGTCAAATCATCTTGTACTAGAATACCTTGAAAATCAATCACATGTGTCGGATCTGGTACGTATTTTCGAAGCATGGAAACATGGAAGACGTCATGAACGTGACTCAAATTTGGTGGTAACGCCAATCTGTATGCCACCTCTCCAATCTTCTCTAATATCTCAAAAGGTCCTATGAACCTCGAGCTCAATTTTCCCTTCGCACCAAAGCGAAAAACACCTTAGTAGGAGAAATCTTTAAAAACACATGATCACCCACCTCAAAAGTCAATTCTCTACGACGAATGTCAGCATAACTTTTTTGTCTACTCTGAGCAGTTAACAACTTCTTTCTTATCAATTTTACTTAGTCGGTGTAGTGTTGCAATACTAAAGGGTTTTCGATCTTGCCATCAACTAAGTCGGTCCAACAAGCTGGTGATCTACACGGCCTTCCATACAAAGCCTCAAACGGTGCCATCCCAATACTAGAGTGGTAACTGTTATTATAAGCAAATTCTGTCAGTTTCACATGTTTGTCTCATTCTCCTTTCCACTCTAAGACACATGCACACAATATGTCTTCTAAGGTCTGAATAGTCCTCTCTGATTGCCCATCAGTTTCGGGATGGAATGCTATGTTCATCATAAGCTTGGTACGCAATGCCCTCTGTAATTACCCCCAAAACCTAGAGGTAAAACGCGGATCTCGATCCGAAATGATAGACTTTGGCAATCCATGCAATCTCACTATCTCGCCAATATACAACTCTGCGAGACTTTCCAATGATTGACTGATTCTGATTGGCAGAAAGTGAGCGGACTTCGTAAGTCGATCAACAATCACCCATGTAGCATTTTGTTGTCTTCTGGTACGAGGCAACCCAACCACAAAATCCGTCGTAATGTCTTCCAATTTTCACACTGGAATATCGATTCTTTGCAACAAGCCTCCTGGCCACTGATGCTCTGCTTTTACCTGTTGGGAAACTAAGCACTTTGCCACATATTCTGCAATTTCACGCTTCATTCCAGGCCACCAAAAATTTCTTCTCATATCTTGAAACATCTTTGTACTGTCAGGGTGAATAGAAAACTTAGATTTGTGAGCTTCATCAAGCAACAGACGCTTCACCCCTTCTTCTCTAGGAACCCATAATCTCTGTCGAAACCGCAATGACCCATCTTCATCTTGATGCCAAAGAGAATCTGTCTTCTTGCTTTCTTCCATGTTCTTAGCAAACTCTGGATCTTCCTTTTGTTTTATTACAAGTTCTTCCATCAAAGGATGCCGAATCATGGCCGTCATCATTGCTTTGTTCTCATCACAAATGTAAGGCTGCCAAGCTATCACATCTTGCAATAATGTCCAAGAACGAGTCAACATACTGCACATTGTCGCCTTGGCATGCCTGCTCAACGCATCTGCCACCACTTTCGCCTTGCCTGGATGATACGATATGGTGAAATCATAATCCTTTAAATATTCGATTCATCTTCTTTGCCTCAAGTTGAGATCCCTTTGCGAGGATATATACTTCAAGGACTTGTGATCTGTAAACACCTCGAATGTTGTACCATAAAGATAGTGTCTCCACATCTTCAATGCGAACACAACTGCTCTCAACTCCAAATCATGAGTGGGATAGTGTTGCTCATGGGCCTTCAACTGCCTTGATGCATAAGCCACTATACGGCCATGCTGCATCAACACACAACCATATCTGACCCTCGAAGCATCAGTGTACACCACAAAACCAGAATGACCTGATGGAAGCGTCAAAATAGGGGCAGTAGTAAGCTTGACCTTCAGAGTTTGAAAACTCTTCTCACACTCTTCATTCCACACAAACTTCACTCCTTTTCTCAATAGCTTAGTCATGGGCTTAGCAATTTTCGAAAAGTCTTGTATGAACCTGCGATAGTATCCTGCCAATCCCAAAAAGCTTCGAACCACAGTTACACTGCAAGGTGTCCTCCAGTCCTAAACAACTGACACCTTAGCCAGATCGACAGATACTCCATCGTTCGAGATCACATGACCCAGAAAGTTTACCTTTTCTAGCCGAAATTCACATTTTGAGTATTTGGCGTAAAGCTTATGCTTGCGCAAAAGACCCAACACACTTCTCAAGTGGTCTCTGTGCTCCGCCTCACTCTCTGAGTACACCAAAATATCATCAACAAACACAATAACAAAACGATCCAAGAACTCTTGGAAAACCCGATTCATGAGGTCCATGAACGCTGTAGGAGCATTAGTCAACCCAAAAGGCATGACCCTGAATTCATAATGCCCTTACCTGGTTCGAAAAGCAGTCTTAGAAACATGTTCCTCCCGTATCAAGAGTTGATGGTAGCCTGTCCTTAGATCGATCTTAGAGAAAACCTTTGCATTCTTAAGCTGCCTCAGCCCGTCGGAGAAGAACACGCCGTTCCCTGCGTTCGGCGTTTTGCAGAGGAGCGGAGGTTTCTCGCTGCCTGCAACCGTTCGCTCGGTCGAGTGGGAGACGGGCGGACTCGAGTCGGGTCGTTTTGACCCAACCCGGATCCATAAAGATTTAATAAAAAAAAAATTCCGTTGCCGCTCGGTGCTCGTCTTCCGCCCGCTTTGTTTTAATTTTTGGATCGGGTCGGGTCCTGTCGGACCCGACCCGTATCCATTCGGCCTGATTTTATAAAACAGAACCAATGCGGTCCGTTTCAGAACCGATTCGGACCTTTTGGGGACCGGTTCGAACATTTTGGGACCGATTCGGATCTTTTCAGGACCGGTTCAGTTGATTTTCATATCGATTCATTCAGTTTTAGAACCGATTCAGGCCTTTTCGAACCGATTCAGAGTTGTTTGAGACCGGTTCTTTCCCTTTTTGGACCGGTTCAGTCTATTTAGGACTGATACGGGACCGGTTCTAAACTAGAAGATGCTGGTTTATGTGGTTGCATGTCCATTTACGGTGTTTTAAAGAATTGGTTCGATCATTTTAGATCGATACGGGACCGATTCATTATGTTTTATGGAGCTTTAATGAATAACTTAGATAACATTAAGTTGATTATGCAGAATTGATTCATGTGATTCGTGTGTTTCATTTTATATGTGATTTTATAACATATTCTTGTATCATATTTTGTTTAGTATTATGCTAAGGTTAATTTTTATTGCATGATCATAAAGTTGTACGATAACGCTAATGTAAGGAGCCTATGATTAGTTAAATCATGTTATACCTCACCAAAGTGACTACGCATGATTTAAAGGCACATTAGTGTTTCATGTTGTACTTATTCTCATCTGAAGTAACATTATTAGCCAAAGGTAGTGTGTTATGTTTAAGAGAGTAAGTAGAGTAAAATAGGAAAATAGATTCTTACATAGTTATGTCATTTTACACCCAAAGGTATTATGCTTAACTATAGTTTGAATTTACATTTCCTAGTTTTACTAGATAAAGTTAAGACGGAATACATTTGCGTATTAGGTATATTACTAAAGTAGTATCCTAATGATTCCTGGTATTTGTCTTGGAAATAGTAGACATAAAGAGCCTTTTATTTGGTTTACTATTCCATATGGTTTGTCTCATATAATGCATGTCAACTTATAGATGTCTTTTGTCGTCTGTCGTGCCTGGTTCTATTTATTTTAATGGCTCAAATTCTATCCATTTACTTGATCATTCCAATTATGCTGAATGGAAAGAAAATGTTGTGTTTACATTGGGGTATATGGATTTGGATATGGCTTTGAGGCGACCTGAGCCACCACTTCTTACACCAGAAAGAACACATAATGAAATAGTGTATTTTGACAAGTAGGAGCGTTCTAACCGACTAAGCTTGTTGCTTTTGCAATCAAGGGTCGCTAAGAACATACGTGGTGTTATCCCACATTGTAGAACGGTGAGAGAGTTCTTGGATGCAGTTGAGGCTCAATTTGTCAGCTCTCTTAAAGCTAGAGCCAGTACCCTAATGTCAAAGTTAATATCTATGAAATATCAAGGAGGGGGTAACATTCGCCAGCTGGTGAATTGACTCTGGTGCTAATGTGCATATTGCCAATAATTTACAAGACTTTCTGAGCAAAATGGAACCAACACTACATGAGAGAAGCATTTTCTCAGGAAACAAAATGCGCTCACATGTGAAGGCTGCAGGAGAATGCCAGATTAGGCTTGATACTGGCTTTGTTTTGGATCTTTATGATGTTTTCTTTGTTCCTTCATATATTAGAAACTTAATTTTTGTATCAAGACTGGAAAAATTTGATTTCTGTTTGAAGTTTGAAAATTCAAAAATGTTGATTTATAAAGATCTTGTTGAAATTGGTTCTGCTATTTTGTGTGATGGTTTGTACAAATTGAATGTGAAGATCCAATCTCCTGAATTGTTGGTTTCTAGTCATTGTATAAGTGGCAACAAGCGTAGTACCATAAAAGATGATTCGTACATGCTATGGCACCGTCGTTTGGGTCATATCTCTGAAAAGAGAATAAGGAGACTCTTGAACGAAGGGATCTTACGATCTCTTGATTTTATGGATAAAGACACATGTGTAGATTGCATAAAGGCAAAGCAAACTAACATATATAAAGAAGGTGTCGAGCGATGTACTGAAAAGTAAGGAATTATTCACACAGATGTTTGTGGACCTTTCCCTCCTTGTTACACAGGCGAAAAATATTTTGTCACCTTTATAGATGACTATTCTCGGTATTTGTATCTCTACTTAATCTTTGAAAAATCTGATGTGTGTCATGTTTTCAAGGACTATAAGAAAGAAGTAGAGAAACAAACCGGTGACGTTATCAAGATAGTCAGGTCAGATAGAAGTGGTGAATATTATGGTAGGTTTACTGAGATGGGACAAAGGGAGAGACCATTAGCGCGATTTCTAAAGGTAAAAGGCATTGTGCCTCAATACACCATGCCAGGTAGTGCTTATCAGAATGGTGTAGCTGAAAGAAGAAATCGTACGCTTAAAGAAATGGTTCGAGCTATGTTAAATTATTCGACTCTCCCTCTAACCTTGTGGGGTGAAGCTCTCAGGACAGCAGTGCATATCCAAAATAGGGTTCCTACTAAGGCTGTTACCACAACTCCTTACGAGTTGTGGACAGGTAGGAAACCTTCTCTTTCTTATATGCACTTATGGGGATGTCCTGCTGAAGCTAAATTGTATAACCCCTACATAAAAGCCTTTGATCCTATAACAACCAGTGGTTTCTTTATTGGTTATCCAGAAAGATCGAAAGGCTATAGGTTTTATTGTCCATCTCATACACCACATATTATGGAAACAGATAAGGCTAAGTTCCTGGAAGATGGCTCATTTGGATTAGATGCATTACAAAACCTCAATTTTGAGGAAATACAGGATACTGAATGTAGACCTGATAAAGAGAATATTGATGTGTATGATTTTGTTGTCTCTCACGATGACATGAATGCAAATCATACAGGTAATGCATCAGATCCAGATGAATTAAATGTAGATCATACTGATGAACACGAACAAGATGTAGACATACAAATTGAAAATGATCAATTACCTGTCCGTAGATCTACAAAGGCCAGGAGATCTGCCATATCATCAGATTATGTGGTATACCTACAAGAGCCTAGTGATTTTATAGATGTTGATGATGATCCTTTCACATTCATTGAAGTCGTTGAAAGCAAACAATATAGACACTGGATTAATGCCATGAAAGAAGAGCTTGTCTCTATGGCTAAAAACCATACATGAAGTCTTGTGTTGTTGCCTGAATGAGTAAAACTCGTAGGGTGTAAATGAGTCTATAAGACCAAGAAAGACTCTAAAGGCAACATAGAGAGATACAAGGCAAGATTGGTTGCTAAAGGATTCACACAAATGGAGGGCATTGACTATAATGAGACATATTCACCTGTCTCTGCTAAGGAGTCAATGAGGTTTGTCCTTGCACTTGTAGCTCATTTTGACTTAGAGCTACATCAGATGGATGTGAAAACGGCTTTCTTGAATGGTGATTTGGATGAAGAGGTATATATGGATCAACCTCAAGGGTTTTCTGAGAGTGGTGAAGATCATTTGGTTTGCAAGCTTAATAAAGCGATTTATGGACTTAAACAGGCCTCACGTCAATGGTACATTAAGTTTTCCGAAGTCATTACGACTTTTGGGTTTACAGAAAACATCATTGATCGATGTGTGTACCTTAAGACATGTGGGAGTAAGTTCATAATTTTGACTTTATATGTAGATGACATTTTACTTGCTTCAAATGATCTTCAATTGCTAACAGAAACCAAATATTTTCTTGCATCTCATTTTGAGATGAAGGACATGGGTGAGGCTTCATTTGTTCTCGGTATTGAGATTCGTCGAGACAGATCTAAATGTGTTTTAAGTCTCTCCCAATCAGCATACATCAATAAAGTTCTTAAGAGATATGAGATGGAGAATTGTTCTCCTATTTCGGCACCCATAGCTAAAGGGGATAAATTGAGCCTAAATGATTGTCCTAAGGACGAATTTGAAAAGGCACAAATGATCAACATTACATATACATCAGCGGTTGGCAGCTTGCAGTATGCGCAGATTTGCACTAGGCCTGATATTTCCTTTGCTGTTGGCATGCTTGGTAGATTTCAGTTTAATCCAGGCATGGCACATTGGAAGGCCGTAAAGAGAGTCATGCGGTACTTGCAAGGGACAAAAGATTACATGTTGACATATCGCAAGGTGGACCATTTAGAAGTGATCGGCTATTCTGATGTCGATCTTGGAGGATGTACCGATAGTAGAAAGTCTACTACTGGTTTTGTTTTCCTTCTATCAGGAGGTGCCATCTCATGGGGGAGCAAAAAGCAGACTGTGACTGCTGCTCACACCATGGAAGCAGAATTCATTGCATTATATGAGACTACCTCGCAGGCAATTTGGATAAAGAACTTCATTTCACAGCTCAAGATAGTGGAACCTATTGAGAGACCATTTAAGGTTCACTGTGATAATGAAGCTGCAGTGTCTTTTTCCAACAACAACAAAAGTACTACTTCTTGTAAGCATATGGAACTTAAGTATTTTGTTGTTAAGGAAAGGACAGAGAATCAACTAGTGTGTATTCAACACATTGGGACTACAGATATGGTTGCAGATCCTCTTACTAAAGCGCTAGCATCTGGTATGTTCTTTGAACATGTTAAAAGGATGAGATTGTGTAGTTCAATGTAAACACACTATTATGCAAACATTTATGAATGTGATCACATACAGTTTGTTGATTCTCATTAAGCTTGTTGTCTATTTATTTTGTATTCTCATTTGGTTATTGAGAAGTTTTGTAAGACAACAAGGTGGGACCTTGGAATGGATTTTAAGGCTAATCCATTCATTTTGTTTACCCTTGATATCGACTTGGACTAGTGGGAGATTGTTGGGATTTCCCCATCTGGATAGTCATGCGTCGATACGGGTCCATATCCATTTCGGACCCTTAAGTATAAATACACGTGTCTTGTGATGGTGTGAGACACATCAAGTTTTTCGGTCTGGATAATCGGTCCCCTTAGCCATACGTAAATTGCCTGTCCTCATCATTGGGCTGCTATGGCTGAGGAGAGAAACTCATTGCCGCCGCCGCCACCGCCACCGCCAATGCCACTGGAGAACGACTCTATGGGGACCGTATCCGTTCTTCCCATAGCCGCCGACATTTAGTCGGCAGTCGCCTCTACAGGTTCATCTTCCGCCCTCTATGAAACACATGAATCATGAATGCTTGTTTTCGATTTCTACATTTTCGTTTTGTTCGCTATCTTGTTCATCGCAAAGCTCCAACAAACATAACCTCTGCCGATCTATGAGATGTAACTTTCTGCTTCCCTCTATATCTTCCTCAGCAGGGATGAGGGCTTGGGTGGAGGATTGACCCTCTTCAAGCGGCAAGCCAAATTCTGCTCACCCTAAACTACTACAAACTCTACATGCAATTCTCAAACTCAGTCTAAGCAGCAGTACACTCAGCTCTAGTTAATCCTCCCGCTGTCCATTGCATCTTTACATAAATATTTTGTTGCAATAAATTAATGGTAAGGACCGTATCCTCAACAACCTTTCATTTCATTGAGAATGTTATGTTCATGCTGCTTAAATAGCATTGTCATTCCTAAGTTTTCGCAATAATGTTGACAGTAAGCTGTTGATTTCTTACTTCATATATAGGCAGTGGTGGAGCGAGGAATTTGTGACTGAAGAAGCATCAATCGTATATATATTAAACTTGAAGAAACTCTCAAATAAGAACAAATAAAATGACTACAATCTTAATGTGTAAATAAAGCAATTTTTGTAGGCTGGTGCGAGTTAATCACCCATAGTAGCGCACCGTTAGGGATGTCAATATATCTGATCTGAATCGGATATCCGACCGAACCGATTCAAAAAAACTGGATATGGAAAAAATATCTGATTAAAAAATCGGATTGCATTCAGATTTAGGAAATGACATCCAATTGGATTCAGATTCGAATATATCTAAATATTTGATTGGATTCGGATACAGATTCGGATTGGAATTACTTTTAGACAATATCCTATATTTAATGTTCTTATATTTTGATAATCGGTAAAATTTGGTCCAAAATTCAGATTTGGGTTCAGATATGAATATAAAAATCGGATTCGGATCGGAAATGACATTTCTTTATTAGTATTTGAATATGAATATGTGAATGTCCAAAAAGATAAATATGGTTAAGGATATATCTAATCTGAATCTGATCTGTTGACATCCTTACCCATGGTTGACTATGCCGCGGTACATAGGAGCACATTTTAAGAATGTGTGTGGTTGGAGAAAGGGCTGAGAGGCTTCCGCTTCACTCCATCGAGACGATAACATAGACATGAAATATGGATGCACAAGAAATTGTATACTTTGATTAAATTAGAAGGACGGTTTGAGTTGGAAACGCAAGTTACTAAAATGAGATAAAATGAGAACAAAGAACACCACCCATAGCTACATCGCTTTCTTTCTCTTTATTTAGTTGGGAAGAGTAAGAGAATTTGAGAAAACTGAGAACTATGGATGTCAGCCGCCTTTTCTGTATAAATTTGCTTTTGTAACTTGGACCCATTTTCGAAGCTTCACTTCTCACCAAAAGAAAAAGGTATTTATTGACGCGTGGAAAAAAAAATTCATGTCAGGAAATATTCATTTTTACTGACCTCTATGTCTTAACGTCAGTTAGGGGATGATTACTGACCAGGCGTTGTGGGTTCTTTTCTATAAACTTCATAATTTATTTTGATGTACACTTTTCCGAGTTTCTTCTTCTTGTTGTTCTTGGTGTCCAAATTAGAACAGCAAATTAAAATGGGAAAGGGGTCTGACATCCATAGTTGTGCAGTTTTCTCAAATTTTCTTACTCTTCCCAACTGAATAAAGCGAGAGAAAGCGGTGTCGTTATGGATGGCGTTCTCTGTTCTCACGTATTTCATCTCATTTTAGTAACTTACGTTTCTATAAAGAAGGTGCATATCTTCGTATAACTGGGAAAGAATCTCTAAAGAAAAGAACCTCTAAAGATGAAATCATTGCTTGAGCATTACTTGAATAAACAAATGGTCGCATTTTTTATGATTCACGTTTGGCGTGTAAGTTATTCCTTGCCTTTCTGAAGCTGCTTTTTCTCTACTAAATCTCCAACTCTACTAAATCTCCAATACATGGCATCAAAGCCAGAAATTTCTTGTTAGGGGTACTTATACGTAAAAACTTAAAGATTAATGATATTTTTATATATAAATAATGTAAATTTAATGGTCTGGTGTGGGCAATTGCCCACTCCAGCCACAAAGTGGCTCCGCCATTGCATCAAAGTATGTGCATCGATATTATGAGAGGGCCATCCACTATTCACATGAGTGAAAGGTTATGATGGATATGATCTTATCCGCCCCACGAAACTGAAAATTCTAACGTTAGGTGATAATAAACTTTTATTAGTATAAAATGCATTTTAGTGGGATATTACTATAGATATGTATGTGTTTTTTTAACAATGAGGCGCCCATAGATTCTGGTCGCCAATTGGTCATGGCGGCGTGGCAACGACCAACTACAACAAAGGGTTCATCGTGGGGTATTCTTTGATTGTTGTATCCCTCACTGACTTGCTCAAGAAGAACACGGCTTGGGCTTGGACGTAGTCTGCTCAAGATGCTTTTGAAGGATTGAAGAGAACTCTTGTGAGAGAGCGTGTGCTTAACTTGTCCGACCACTTCAAGCCTTTTTGAGGGCCACACTGATGCTTCTGACCTGGTTATTGACAAAGTATTAATGCAAGAGGGTCATCCTGTCGCTTATGACCAAGTGGCGACCAGAATCTATAGGGGCCTTATTGTAAAAAACACACATACATATTTATAATAACATCCCACTAAGATGCATTTTATACTAATAAAAGCTTATTATCACCTAACGTTATAATTCTCCGTTTCCTGGGGCGGATGAGATCATGTCCATCGTTACCTTCCACTCTTGCGAATAGTGGATGGCCCTCCGCATAATATCGATGCACATACTTTGATGCCATCTATTGGAGATTTAGTGGAGAAAAAGCTGCTTCTGAAAGGCAAGAAGTAACTTAGACGCCAAACTTGAATCATAAAAAATGCGACCATTTGTTTATTCAAGTAATGCTCAAGCAATGATTTCATCTTTAGAGGTTCTTTTATTTAGAGATTCTTTCCCAGTTATACGAAGATATGCACCTTCTCAACTGAATAAATTTGTTTGATATGCAAATGAGTTTGCAATAAATGAGAAAAACATTATGGTGGATTTTTAGGATGTTATACAATTGATTTGTACATAAATATATGTAATGTTTCTTTCAAATAAATTCATGTTAATTACACAGAAATCATGATGTGAGCAAGATATATACTCAAATCATTACCAAGAAAGTAAATTACTAAAATCACAAAAAAAAAAAGCACAAATCAAACAAAAGGCATAAACCAGATATCACATAACATAAACTTCTTCAAGAAAAAAAAAAATTTGAAGTGCATCATCATCTTCCATACATTCACAGGTATATGAAACATAAAACATGAGGTCACCCTTAGCAAGCTCAACAGGACACAAAGATTTGTCCTTCAACACTCAAATTTAAAGAAAAATATCTGTGAGCAAGAAAGGTACCTGAAAATAACATTCTAGGCAATACTTTAGTACTATTAAGTAAGAAAGCTCAGGTCTCAACGTAGTGAGGATAAAGATGGCAATTTTAGGCCTAAATATTTTTATTGCTGACATTGTCATTTAGCACTACCAACTTTACATTCCAAAGTTCAAGTATTTGTATCTAAGTTTTCCTAACTTAGGCTTGTGCATTATTCGAAAAAATAAAGTTGGTGAAAGGAGTCCTCATTTCCAAGGGTGGCCGGCAAGGTCCCCCTCCCCTCAGATTAAAAAAAAATACTTATAAATTTTAGTTTAAACTATATAAAAAATTGAAAAATTATATTTTTGTCTCTATTAGAATTTTGAAACTATAGTTTGTCTCCCACAACAAAAAATTTCTAGCTCCACATTTGCTTGGTAATATGTACAAGTAAAAAAGCTGTCTCTTGATATATTCAATAACAAAGATGGGAATTTTATATCTAGTACTAATGTTAACATTAGATGCCACCTAAAATTAATTCTATCAATTGTACTCTCCAAAGTGTGAGCCTTAGTAATTTAACTTTTCTAATTTAAAGTTGTGTTTTATTTTTAAGGGTTGGGTTGGTGGAAAGATTCTTTGTGTTTATCGTAATCTAAAAACATGAATATAGAATGGTTGATATAGTGCGAGAGTTACTCACAATTGATTAAAAAAAAACTCGTCTCTTGATGTATTAACAAGAATGGAAATTTTAGGTTTAATACAAATATTAACATCGGAATATGCCACTTAAATTTAGTACTAGAAAATGTACTTTCCAAAGTGCAAGCCTTAGTATTTAAAAATTTTAAGTTAAACTTGCTTTTTATTTGAGATAATAGAGTTGTGAATGGGCCCTCAGATCTATCAATGTCTAAAAAAACTTAGATCTAAAATAATAGTCAATCTACATGTAGGCTGGCATGGGTAGTTGGGTACAACAACCGCCACAAGCTTCTTTTATTTCATATGGATGTTCTCCACCATTGCTCACTTATATATGCTTGAGCCCTTTAAAAAATGAGAATTTGTGAAATAGTGATTTGTTTGCATCCTCAAAAATATATTTTGGTCTTTGTAGTGCTTCAAAAAAATTTTATTTTCAAAATGAGAGAGAAAGAACTCACTTGTCGGTACAAGGTCCGGCCATTTCCAACGCCTTTATTAGGGGTAACTGATCAAGAACTAACCTCTTACTTTGCACATTCCGATACTTGAATTGTTATTTCTTATGCAAGCGTGATAAATCTAAAGATATTAGACAAATTTTTTAAATGATTAGACATGATTTGGTTTTACGAAAAAAATGCCCTCAGGTCTAGAACTATGATTTTAAGAGTTAACAAACCCTTAACAACTAGTAACTTTAGAAACTTGAGATTGAATTGTTGGAATAGCCAAATAGTATAACAATTTGGAAAAGACACTTGTAAAATCATTTGAGTTCTTCAAGTATTGTTATTAGAGCTCAACTAGAAAACTTGTACTTGAAGATAGTTTTGAAAATCGAAGTTTTCAACTTGTTTAAAGAAATATGGTTGGGAACATACTTGTAAATTACTTATTTTGCAAAATATGGTTTCCACTTGTCATGCTTTGCAAAAACAAGTTTTGTTTGAAAAGATATCAAAATAGGTGGATGACCATAGTTCTTGTTCATCATATGGCTAAAGAGAGTATGAATATTGTAAATATCAAAATAATATGTTGAAAAGTGTAAAGATTTGAAATCTGAACCAAGAAATTATTATAATTTGTAAAGTGTTTCCCTTCAATCTTAAATAAATTTCAAGATTTTGCCTTAATTTGATTATCACCTTTTTAGGACTTGACTTTGTCTTACTTAGGCTTCTTAGAGATGTGCTTGTGAGCATTCGTGATTCTCATAAGTGATTTTAAACGCATGATTACATAATTTTATATGCATAATAGAAATAATCCATTCCTACTATAACATATATTTATGGAGCAACAAAAAGGAAAATCTTGACACAAATTGATAATGGTTCATCTAGCGAGTCACTCAAGGGTGTATGGAAAATATAGGTGGACTAATGAAAGGCTAGAAAAATGATTAAGAAAATTATAAAGAATGATTTGCAATTTCAAAATCGAAAATGACATGCTCAATGCAAATTTATATTTATGCCAATCGTGTTTCTCGGGTTGGACATGTCTCAACTTCAAAATGATGAAAATAAAAAAATAATCTACCCTGAATCTTCAAAATGTAATACCCATCCACATAAAATCAAGCCATCAAAATATAGAATTAGTTAGATAAATGAAAAGATAGAGAGCAAAAATAGGTGTAGAGAAAAATTAAAAGAGAGAAAGGGAAGAATGAAAATGCATAGAGAGAAATAAAGATAAAAGAGGGAGAGAAAAAGAGAGATATTTGAAAAAGAAGGAATTAAATGAGAGAGAAATGAATAGAGGAACAAAAACAACAAATAAAGATGAGAAATTAAAAGAGGAGAGGGTTAATTTAAAGGCTTGAAAAGATGATTGATTGAGAGAAATGAAGAGGTTTTTATAGAGGAAGAAGACTCAAGGGCATTGTGGTTTTTTTTGTTAATGAAAGGATACTTCGAGAAAACTGAGGGCATCCAATGACAAATGATGCTGAAAATCAAGGGTATTTTGGGAATCTTGACCTAGAAATGATTGGTATTTGGAAAATGATCATAATATCTCGGTACTTGGACTGAGAATGATCTGTGATTTGTATTCGGATCTGAAAATAGATCTAGCTCTCAGATTTGGGGCTGGATCTGGATCAAAAGCTTAAAATGGATCAAAAATAACATATTTGGATTTCGATCTCAAATTTTGATCCAAAACTCATATTTGGTTCTGAATCTCATATTTAAATCTGGATTAAATTATAATCCTCTATTTGGACCTAAATTTGGATCTAGATCAGGAATTTTGGAACTGAATAAGGATATGGATCTAGACTTTGGACCTTGAGTTCAGATCGGGTCTGAATTGATATGAAGGCACAAATTGGGAAAAAATGAGTCCAAAATTGAGATTTGGATTAGGGTCTATATCTAGTTTTGCTGTGGATCTAGTTTTAGAATTTGGATTTGAATTTGGATTTGGATATGGATCCATTTTGTATGTGGTTTGAATCTGGGGATCTATTTCGTATGTAGGGCTAATATTTGGTTCTAGATTTGGATCTAGGGCTGGGCTTTGAATCTAGATTCGGATCTAGGGCTAGGATTTTGACCTAGATTTATATCTTAGGATTTGTTTTAGGCTTCAATATGAGTTTTTGAACAGGATCTGAGTTTGAATTGTAGAATAAGTCTAAATTGAGACTGGGCTTTGTGTCTATATATGAAGAATAAGTCTCAAATATCATTGATAGTCAAATAAAAGAAGAAATTGAGTATAATTAAGAAAAATTGAAGTGTTTGAAGCCAAAAATCCATGAAGGTTTTTATAAAGTTATCACAAAATATTTGAGAAATGCTAAATATAGAATCTTTAAAAACTTTGAGGTGATTACAAGCTCCCGAACCAAAAAAGTTCAGGCTCTGCCACTGATGTAAAATTGAAGATATCGTGCAAAAAGTATTTGCAATTGATTCAAATTTGAGAGTTACATGGATAAGTAAAAAAGCTCATGATTTGATGTTTTCGATAAAGAGGATGAAAATTTTTAGGTTTCATACTAAATGTTGACATCAAGTACCGACTAATTTATTTGAGAGAGTTGAGTTGATGGAACAACCACTCATGGCTTCATCCACTCTACCTTGCATGGCCTCATGACTTCATGGCAACCCCAAGTCTTTCTAATAGATCTGAATTTAAATGTAAGATGTTCGCATGGTCTACATTTGACTTAAAAATGTTGCCTCGACAAAAACTTTTACTGATGGTTACTATGGATGTCAGTGAAAACTATCATTGATATTTCCGGTGCGCATGTTGAAATAGATTAGGTTCACCAACGCGTGCTGATCATAGCTGAACATATTATTACCGATGTATGCCAGACTTTGACAATAGTATTATCAATGAATATATAAAGGTCGGTGACAAATCTTAATGCATAAATAAAGCAATTTCTGTAGACTGGTGTGAGTTAATCACCCACAGTAGCCCACCGTTAGGGATGTCAAGATATGTGATCTGATCGGATATGGAAAAAATGTTTGATTACGCAATCGGATTGGATTCAGATTTAAGATATGGCATCCAATCGGATTCGAATTCGAGTATATCTAATTGGATTCGGATACAGATTCAGATCGGATTTACTTTTAAACAAATATCATATATTTAATGTTCTTATATTTTGATAACTGTCAAATGCAGTTCAAAATTCGGATTCGGATTCAAATATGAATATAAAAATCGGATTCAGATCGAAAATTATTTTTCTTTATTCACATTTGAATCCGAATATGTGAATATCCAAAAAGGTAAATATCGTAAAAGGTAGATCTCATCCCAATCAGATCTGCCATCTCTGTCTACCTGCTACAAGGAGCACAATTTAAGAATGACTTGGTCATGATATAAGAATGCACAAGAAATAAAGGGTATACTTTGATTAAATTAGAAGGACTGTTTGAGTTAGAAACGCAAGCTACTAAAATGAGATAAAATGAGAACAAAGAACACCACCCATAACTACATCGCTTTCTGTCTCTTTATTTAGCTGGGAACAGTAAAAAAATTTTGAGAAAACTGCACAACTGTGAATGCCAGCCTCCTTCTCTGTATTAGTTTGCTTTTCTAACTTGGACCCATTTTCCACGCTTCGCATCTCACCAAAAGAAAAAGGTATTTACTGACGCGTGGAAAAAAAAAATCATGTCAGCGCACATTATTTTTACTGGCATTTATAACTGAACGTCAGTGAGGAAATGATTAATGGGTAGGCGTTGTGGGTTCTTTTCTTGAAACTTCATGATTTATTTTGATGTAATATTTTTCATTTTGATGTACATTTTTCAGAGTTTCTTCTTCTTGTTGGTCTTGGTGTCCAAATTAGAACAGCAAATTAAAATGGGAAAGGGGTCTGACATCCATAGTTGTGCAGTTCTCTCAAATTCTCTTACTCTTCCCAACTGAATAAAGAGAGAGAAAGCGATGTTGTTGTGGATGGCGTTCTCTGTTCCCACGTATTTCATCTCATCTTTGTAACTTACGCTTCTAACTCGAACCGTCCACCTAATTTAATCAAAATGTATCTTTTATTTCTTTTCTTTTTTTTTGGCTTTCTTATATCATGCCTACGTTCTCTGGATGAAGTGAAACGGGAGCTTCTCATCCCTCTTTGACCACGCACATTCTTTTAAATGGACTTCTATGCATACAGCAATAAACCAATAAACCGTTCTCTTTGCATCTCAAAGGGCGTTGGTGCAATATTTTGGGGTGGCGACTGGTAGGTGGTCAGTCTCTATTTTGAGTGTCAAGGACATCAACTAGATAAACAAATGCATGAAATTGTTGGTCCATGTGTGTTATGACCATCTGTAGAAAAGAAAAATAGTTTTTCATTTTTTTCCTTTGCCACCAGAATTTTGAGATTGTCGAAAATTGATGAAGAGACCAATATTCAGATTTGATTTCATGCTTTTTGATAACAATATTTTTTGAAGATATTAAGTGGTAAGCAAAATTACCGTAAATTTAACAATTTTAAATATGTTCTTATTAAAACAAGCAGAAAATGAAGGCACTATTCTTGGAAAGATGAACACAATTAGATTCAAGAAAAATGAACTTTATTGAATAAATTTGTTTGATATGCAAATGAGTTTGCAATAAATCAGAAAAACATTATGGTGGGTTTTGAGGATGTTATACAATTGATTTGTACATGAATATATGTAATGTTTCTCTCAAATAAGTTCAAGTTAGTTAGACAAAAATCATGATGTAAGCAAGACATATACTCAAAACAAGATATCACATAACATAAAATTCTTCAACAAAAAAGGTTTTCGAAGTGCATCATTATCTTCCATACATTCGCAGGTATGGGAAACATAAAACTTGAGGTCACCCTTAGCAAGCTCAACAGGACACGAGGATTTGCGTTCAACACTCAAATTTAAAGAGAAATATCTGTGAGCAAGAAAGATACCTGAAAATAACATTCTAGGCAATACTAGTACTATTAAGTAAAAAAGCTCATGTCTCGATGTAGTGAAGATAAAGATGGCAATTTTAGGCTTAAATATTATTGCTGACATTGTCATTTTGCACTACCGACTTTACATTCCAAAGTTCGAGTATTTGTATCTAAGTTTTCCAAACTTGGGCTTGTGCATTATTTGAAAAAATAAAGTTGGTGAAAGGAGTCCTCAGATCCAACGGCGGCCGGCAGGGTCCCCCCTCCCCTTCTTTCAGATTTAAAAAAAAAATACTTATAAATTTTAGATTAAACTATATAAAAATTTGAAAAAATATATTTTGGTTTCTATTAGAATTTTGAAACTATATCTCCCGCAACAAAAAATTTCTAGCTCCGCCTTTGCTAGGTAATATGTACAAGTAAATAAGTTGCCTCTTGATATGCTCAATAACAAAGATGGGAATTTTATATTTAGTATGCGACCTAAATTTAATTCTATCAATTATACTTTCGAAAGTGTGAGCCTTAGTATTTAAACTTTTCAAATTTAAACTTGTGCTTTATTTTCGTGGGTAGGGTTGGTGGAAAGATTCTTCATATTTATCATTATCTGAAAACTTGAATGTAGAATGGTCGATAGTGCAAGAATTACTCGCAATTGATTCAAAATTGGGAGTTACATGTATAAGTGAAGAAAACTCGTCTCTTGATGTATTAACAAGAATAAAAATTTTAGTTTTTAATACAAATATTCACATCGGAATATGCCACTTAAATTTAGTACTAGAAAATGAACTTTCCAAAGTGCAAGCGTTAGTATTTAAAAAATTTTAACTTAAACTTGCGCTTTATTTGAGAGAGTAGAGTTGGGAATGACCTCAGATCTATAAATGTCTGAAAAAAACTTAGATCTAAAACAATAGTCCAGCTACATGTAGTCAAGAAACCCCCCATAAGCTTCTTTTGTTTCATATGAATGTTCTCCACCATTTGCTTACTTATATATGCTTATGCCCCTAAAAAATGAGAATTTTTGAAATAGTGCTTCTCAGCCTAAAAATTTCTAGCTCTGCCACTTATGTAAAATATAAGATATCGTGCAAAAAGTACTTTGCAATTGATTCAAAATTGAGAGTTATATGTATATTTTAAAATCTCATCATTTTGCAGTTGATTCAAAATTGAGAGTTATATGCACATTTTAAAAGCTCATCATTTGATGTTTTCAAAAAGAAGGCTGGAAATTTTATGTTTCATACTAAATGTTGTCATCAAATGCCGACTAATTTATTTGAGAGAATAGAGTTGGTGGAACAACCACTCATGGCTTCTTGGCTTTATCCACTCTACCTTGCATGGCTTCATGACTTCATGGCATCCCCAAGTCTTTCCATTTTATAATAGGGCTGAATTGAAATGTAAGTTGTTCCAATGGCCTATATTTGACCTCAAGTACAGAAGCCAACAATTTGAGAATGAATTGGTTCGAAAAAGAAAGAATTTGTCCAGCTGAATTCGAACACTACAAAAAATAAGCATAGCTAGAAAATATTGGTAAAAATGTTGCCTAAAAAAAGAAAACGTTTACTGATGTTTTCTACGGATGTCAGTGAAAACTATCACTGATATTTCCGGTGCACATGTTGGTATAGATCAGGTTCACCAACAAGTGCTGAACATGGCTGAATATATTATTGCCGATGTATGTCACCGGCAATAGTATTAGCAACGAATATATAAAGTTCGGTAATAATCCTCGCTGACATTCGACTGACAATCAATTAGATGCCGGTCAGAGTTCTATGGACATTTGTCCAATAAACTATGACCGATGTGTTGGTAAAGAATTGTAAATTTATTTTTCAACTAACGATTGAAACAAGTTTGGAAAATTAAAAATATATATGTAAACAAAAATTTGCTTACCATAAGCCATTGAAGGAGTGACATGTCCATAACTAAAAAAATGTATATAAAAAAAAATGTATATAAAACCAAAGTTTGAAGTTACAAGGATGTATGTATTAAAGGAAGTTATTTAGATATGTTGTTGCTATAACCTAGGGGTGGGCATTGGGCCGGGCAGGGCAGGCCCGACCTGGTAAGACCCGGCCCGGCCCGGCAAGACCCAGCCCGGGTCAGCCCATCGGGCCCGGCCCGATATCCCGGTTCCCGGCCCGCGCTCGACCTGGCCCGGCCCGTTTGTGCAGCAAAGTTGTCACCATCCAACGGTTCGAGCAGCGAAGTCACGGCCACAAAAAGTTTTTTCAGGGATCCGTGTGAGATCCTGCCGTTGTCGTCGGAGATCCTACCGTCGCCCTAGCGATCTTCCCGTCGCCATCCTTGTCCAAGATGCGGATGGCGTGCCAGCCTTCCTGTCGCCGGAGGAGGAGGAGGGGTTTGAGCAGGACATGGAGGGGGAGAGGGGAGGGGGAGCGGGAGCGGGAAACAGAGGAGGGTTTGGAGAGGGAGACGGAGGGGGAGGGGGAGCGGGCCGAGACGACCCGGGCTGCGTCATCTACCCTGGGACCGACCCGGTACCCAGTTTTCCTGGCCCTGACTCGGGCCCGACTGAGCCAGGTACCCGATGGCGGCTCAGCCCGACACCCAAGCCTAGTATAACCTAAAACCAAAAAGCAAAAAATTGCACCCCAAATTGTCATCCCTTGAGGTGAAAATCGTTTGAAGTTTACAATGGACAGTGGACAGTGGACAGTTAGCAATAAAGAAAACAAGGACACATCATTTTTTCATTCAGTACGTATGCTAGCAAAGTCAAACAATTATTTCACACTAGTTATATATTTCAAACTGTCTTTCTTTTCTTAATCCAACTTGGATTATTCAAAACAAGTACAATCAACTTCAATATGGTCAACCTGTCATATTATAAATGTTACCGTTTGAATTCTTATTCATGCAATATCACCAACAAGTACCCAAACATTACATTTTTATCATCGTATATATTTTTCAATGAACATCATATCGTGACGTCTTGAACAAATATGTAATACAAACATCATGTTATTCCTAGCTCAAATAACATCAATAAATGATCTAATGCACCATGCAATGATGAAACGTCCTACATGACATTTAAAAGAAGCTACGGTTAAAGTAGTTTGAGAAGATTTTAAGTCCTAAGTCCATTAAATAATTCATCAAATATTTGGTGATCAAATATTTGGTGATGGTGCCAAAGGCTGAGAACTGAAAACATTCGCAATAACGGCTTGCTGGGGATGCAGCCCATTCCTTTATTAAACAAAAATAACTGTACAAAAGGGGGAAAAGGTAACACCATAGAGTCAGCTATCCTTCATACAAAACATAATCAAAGGCTGACTCAGCACTTCCAAAAAACAAATGCCATATAACAAAAATACAAGAAAGTAAAAAAAAAAACCAAGATTAGTTAACCTGCACACAAAATTACATCCCTCCTCTCCTTGAGGTGGGAGGTAACGAAGGAACCAAAATTGGCTGTAGGATAAACCATATCAACTTTAACATTGTAATAACAGTCTTTAACGAGCCTATCGAACTCCGGCCATAGTCTATTTCCATCATAATGATGTCGTATCCTCCGAACGAGGGCTTCCACCCTGGTACAAATTGATATACATCCTTCATACTCCTTATGATACCTGAACATCTTTTCCACCACCTCTAACTCGCTTGCAAGAACTCTACCTCTAGAGTTCACAATATAGACACACCATTAGTTCCATCACTAAAATATGAATTCCCAACAACCCTCAATTGCCAGTAATTTTGACCTGAGCAACCTCAAAGTATAGCATATCTGTGGGTGTCCTACGCCTGTCAGAGCACATAAGATTAGAATTAGCTCAAATGTGCACTTCACTTTCCGTCTCCTTTGGCCATTTGAAACCCAAGAAGGTGTCCAAACAAGTAGACCAAACATTCAAATATAAAAAAACGACACATTAAAAGAACCTCCAATCAATCTAATTTTTTGTCACTAGGCTAATGTGTAGATGAATTAAAAATGTACAAAGTATGTCGCCAGCATCTAGCGGGCAAGCGCCATAATCTAACGAGGAGAAAATGTGGGGATTTTGTGCATCTGAAGAAATTTTAGGTAATTAATTCATTAAAATAATTGGACAGTACTGTGTGCAACAACGGTAATTAGAAAGTTTCACGATTAAACCCTACCAAAAAACTGAAATCTAGCCAGAAAATTTCATATACATGCCCTAAAACAATAATATACCCTAAAATCATTCACAAATAGATAATTTCAAGAATCCAACAAAAGTCGCCTGGATGCCAAAAAATCAAAGGAAAAATGGTATGCACACCAAAAATCTGTGGTAATTGCCGATGGAAAGAAGGGAAAAGATGGAGGAAGAAGAAACTGGAAGAAGGACTTCTACTGACATGTGGGGACGTGTCGGCGAAAGTCAAACAATGGGCATCAGTAATTTTTTCCCGATAAATATCTTCGTCGAAGTGAGGAGACTTAGGTGTCACTGAAATCATTATTTTAGCAATGGCCGAAAATTGGCTATCGATAAAAATGAACTCCGACATGTAGTCCGGACATGTCAATGTAGGGTCGGTTCATCGATGCCATTGGCTAAATGTGGGTGAAAGTCCATTTTCACCTTCACTTCAGGTTGGACATCGGTCAAATTTGACTTCCACCAACAGCCGGCAATCTAAGTGTCGGCAATTCCATATGCATTTTTTTTTTTCTTTTGTAGTGTAAACTGAATAAATCTAGGTGGGTAGGCATTTGTTATGTCCACAAATCCATTCTGATCAGATATAACAGATCAAGTGGAAAACAGTGGACAACTCAAGAACAAGAAAAAATAAGCTGGAATGGTTCCTCCTACTCTAAACTTGTCTCTGGTATCCCACGCATAAAGGAAAGTAGTAATCAAGAAGTGGCACGCACCCTTGTATGCGTGGGAGGTAAGCTCCTGGTTTTTCTACCAAAAACATGATATGTACTGGCAAAATTAGCAGGAATGAGTAGCAAACAGAAGAACTAATAAATTAAGCCTTTACAAAATCAGTAAATGGATATATTGTGCAACTAGATACAGCATAAAGGATGTGTGTGAAGAAGATTTTAACCAAATTCATATCTACAGTATGCATCGATCATGTTAAAATTGGGACGTGCTCACGACTGACGACTGACCTGAAGGTAGGTTGTCCAGTCCTCTATACTTTCTAGTAGTCACAAATATTGTTAACGAGTTTTAGACGGTGAGGCTTTTCACATATAGTTCTTGTAGTGAAGTTGAAAATCTCAAAACAGTCTGGAACTTGTTTAGAAAAGAAATTTTAAAAATTAGGAAAGAGTAAAAGTAAATGAAAAAAAATTAACTTCATAAAATGATAAAAATGATACTATGATATAAATGAATGAAGATGAGTAATTTAAGAAAAAGTTAATTTTAAACTTTAGAGCAAAAGTAACATAAAAATAATCAGAAAATACAATAAAACAAGAAAAAAGTAAAACTTCATTTTGCTGTCTTTTACAAAAAGCAAGGAAAAAACGATTTTTTTCCGTTTTCATTGTTTTTAATGATTTTAGTAGGTTTCTGTTGAAAAAGAAGGATTTTTTGTAACTAAATACTTTTCACTATCTTGGCCGCCAAAAATCGTTTTTAGATGGGCATTGATTTACAGGTCTTCAGAGACTTACATATATAACAAAATAAATATCAAACTATCTTAATGTAAAAAGGAAAGAAAATTGAGAACTAGTGTGGGCAATTGCCCACACCAGCCTATATGTGGCACCGCCAGTGCCTTGGCCACAAGTTCTTTTTCCTTTCAGCCATTGTGGTAAATATTCTTCCCTTTCATTCATCCAACACTACTAGTTCTCACACCCGACTTTGGCTTTTGTATTCATACATTTTGCGGATCCAAACGTCTTTGTTGAAAAAACCAGACTCGTTATAACCTTTTTAATGGGGCGAAGTCGATAATTCTTTTTATGAAGGGGTTAAATTATAGTTTCAACATTTCAACATTGATCCAAATACAATATTTCAACATTTTTATTTATGATAAATAATTTTTTTTTTATTTACATCTAACTTTTTTATTTTTTTTTTAAGGTGCCAATACCCCTGCTGCCTCCCTGCTCCACCCCTGCCCTTTTTTCACATGAGGCTCCTGTTTTCTTATTAGTCTTCAAGTTGGAGACCATTATATATAGATCCGATACGGAAGTAGGCATTAAATATGCACAGAAAGGAGGTTTGAGGCATTTAATTTTTTTTATAAAAATTTATATTTTTTGAACTTTAACAGTTTTCAAAACTTTCTTTTTATAAAATGCTTTCTTTTTAATTTAATCAAAAGAATTTTAGTCATCATTTTTACCATAATTTTTTTTGAAATTTTTAATTTGGCCCTGATATATATTTTGAAGGCTATATAAATGCCCCTCCCCTCTCCCTCGAAAGATTCTTGTTTCCGCCAATTCTAAACATTATTTTTCAAGGTTTCTGATATGAGCCAGCAAATTTGGAATGGACCGGGTCAGCCCACTGGGTAATCCAGAACGTTCTAGATCAGGGCCTCAAAAAGTCAGGTCCACCGTCCAACATAATCAGGAGTCACGGATGAGGGGTTCAAAGGAAGGGAACCAGAATTTACCGAGTCGCGCTGAAAGGTCAAACATGTTGGTGACTCGATGACTGACCTGATCTAATCGAGGAAACTGAACCCTGGATATGAGCAGTGCGAAGCCAAGATTTTTTAGTTGAGGGCCGTTTTGAATCGGTCAACGTCTGATCTGAGCATCACATGTGACTAAAACCGAGCTTAGTTTCACTGCATTGGTATTTTCGAAGGGCACCACGACGCTGTGGCTCGGCTAGTGGATACGATAGAAGCATATGCTTGCTTAGGCTTGTGGATGAGAGCGTGGCGACACTGGGAATTGAACTCTAAATGCTTTCCTGATGGGCAAAGCTCAACCTACTTCACCCAACCACATATCGCGAGAAAATTCGTTAGTCCACCAATAACGTTTGCGCAGGATCAGTACCTGGATCCAGATCCAATTTAGTTAGTTGATCTAATGTTCTGGTTGGATCCTGTTATAGCAGCTTTTTTTTTTTTACCCAGATTGGACCCATTCAATTCTTTGACAATGAGCAGGCAGACAATGAGACACACATCCACATATACACATATTCATCCCCCAATGTGTTGGCTAGATAGTTATATGTCAATTTTGTGTTGCTAAAACCTATCACAAAATATGAGTTTTGTCACTAAAAATTGATCGTCAAATTCACTTTTTAGGATGGTTTTTAGTGACATAAATAGAAAGACAATCATTCAGCCACAGAATAATCGGTTGATTTTAATATATATATATATGTATATATTCTCTTTTTTAAAGTAAAATTAACATGTTGTTGTCCGCTCAGTAATGTGTTTATAAATTATTTTATCTGCTTGAATATTTAGTACGCAATTTTTCAAATATTAGGTGGCCAATAGTAACACATCAAAAGATAAACAGTGTCTTGTAAGTGTCTCATCAATGAATGAAAGAATCAATAAATAATAAACAAATGTATATAATAGTTTACAACAAGCCATGAGAATATTCACAAGGATCTAAGCATCATGTCCTTGAACTCCTGAAAATCCAGCCGTCCATCTGCATTGGAATCAAACTTGGAGATCATCGCCATGCAATCCCCATCCTCTTCCTTCCACAGCCCCAACTTCACCAGCACCCTCCCCAGCTCCTTGCTCGATATGAACCCATCCCCATCCTCGTCGAACACCTTAAACGCTTCCACCAGCTCCCTCTCGCCCTCGTCACCGCCGTCGCTGCCGCCCTCTTGATTTGCGGTGCCGGCTGCGTCCTTACACATCGCCGCAAAGTTCTCGAGGTCGAGGCTCACGACGCCGAGGACCTTCTCCAATTCCCGGCGCGCCGGGTCGATCCCCACCAGCCGCAGCTCGTCGAGGTCGATCCGGCCGTCGCGGTTGCTGTCGAACCTCTCGAAGAGGGTCTGCAACTCCCATGGCTTCAGAAGCGGCATATGATAGAAGAAATTAAGGCTCGAAGAAAGAAGAGAAAGAAGAGAAAGTGCTTGAAATTTTGGGCCGGCGTGAGTTACATGCATTTATAGAAGCAAAGACGGGAAGATTCCTCTGCAACTTCCATGGGCCTGAAGATTTCTTCGTTTGTTGGAAGACGTGTGCATTGGTGCCAAAGTAGACGCAGGTTTTCTTCGGCAGGTTCGTGCTTCGTTGGACCACGTCCCTCAATTTGTTTGTCAAAAGCACGAAACCAATGGGGAGAAATCGTGGACACTCCATCGCCATCGAAGTTTCCAAGTAATTTCCGTCATCATTGTCATTATTATTATTATTATTATTATTATTATTATTATTATTATTATTAGTTGATTTAAATTAAAAAACACATTTAAAATTTAAAAGAGCATTTTAATTTTTTTAATTATCCAAAATCCAATGGTTCGGGCGACAAAAGAGTGGGTAAGGTTCCTAAATGATGTGAAATTGAATGTTGACAACATTGATTTTTATACAGAATGCGAAGGTAAAGTTGACCATTTGAAGGTACAAGCAAGTACGGTTAGCCCTTAGAATATGTGATTGAGAAGTGAACGTTAAAAAGTCTCTTCATCCCACTTATAGGAACCTGTTTCCGTAGAAGTATAAAAAAAATGTCATCCTTGTGGAACCAGTTGATTCTCAATATTTTCATAAAAGAAGGCATACAAGGCCGCAAGGGTCATGGCCCCCTCCTCTAAGGGTGAATAACGAACTGGCCAACTCGAGCTCCACTCATCAAAGCTCGGCTCGAATTCAAACAAATTATTTTAAGCCAATTCGAGGTTATTTTTCAACTCACTTTTTTTTTTAAGTCGAGTAGAGTTAGAATTCACTGAAGAACTTGAGCAAAAATGAAAGGTAACTTTACAAGTATTTATTTTGGTTTTTTCGGTCTTACATCTGATCATTTCGTCCAACCGTATTCTATCTTCTCATTGTCTTCATCTTCAATGCTTCACTCAAACGGGAGGCGTCGTCATCAAGGGGTGGTTGGGATTGTTGACCGAAGCCAAGCTTTCTAGGCAAGACGACTCTAAAGCTAGGCCTAGAGTACTTTGGTCCGTACAAGGTCGACCGGACAGAGAGCCCGGCCGTGTCACAGGAACGGTAGATATTACAAGCAGTCCACCACAGAAAAAAGAAGAATTAAAAAGAAAATCAGCTGGACGGTCGTTTACATCCACTAAATCTAACGGTTATTATTTTTGTGGGGTAGTTGGTTAGACAGATGGGCTGGTGAAAGTTTATCTTCAGTTCGATTCTCGTGGACATTACTTTTCTAAACTATAACTATAACACTCCTACTCCTTATTCAGATCGAAAGGTGACTCGGACCAGGGGCGGAACCAGGGAGGGAGCCCATATGGGCCTTGGTTCCACCTCAATTTTTCTTAAAAAAAATTACATATAACTTTTAGAAAATTTTATTTGTTTTATATAAAAATTTTGAAAAATGATATTTTAGCCCGTATCAAAATTTAAAAACTTTAATTTGAACCCCTGACACAAAATTTTTAACTTCACCCCTGCTCGGACCCAAAGAGTAAGGAGAAAGAAAAGTGGGCTGGCTTCTAAGCATCTCCCCTACTAAATCTAATGGCTGTGGATAATGAACCGGAGTTTAGTCAAGGGTAATGTTGACGTTTGATCTTTATTAAAATAATTTTAGCGTTTGAAAGAATATGTTTGGCCTTTCTTATCAAGCCAAGACAGACGGAAGTCACTTTCATAAGAAAACTGTTATTGGAAAAAGCCGGTTGCTATCTTGAGAAGTTGCTTTCATTAAGAAAATGGAGGTTTCTAGTGGAAATGTAAGGGCCAACGTGTTTGGCTATGGAACCTTGTTCATGCCACAGAGTCTCTTAATTTTCTACAGGATGAAGTATGGAAGAAATTTCTCATGAAAGCAATTTCTTAGAATCTCTTTCTAATAGAAGGCATTTGCTAGGAAGAACATTAATTTTGATATTCTTAAAACGCATGCTTCAATAATATCAAGTTTTTAATATTCTGAAAAATATAATGTTGTTATTTATTTATTTATTTTTATTGTCATATTCAATAACAAAAGGAAAATACTTCTTACAAAAGGCCGCCCCGCACATTCAAGTCAATAAGTTGGCTTAGAGGATTAGTAGGTTTCTCACTTTGAAGATATCACAATTTTTTCTAAAAGAAAAAAAAATGTCACATATTAATCAACCTGTCACTTTTATTTCCTATAAAGCAAGTTAGGAATGAACGAAAGCCATCAGATGAAGGGTTGAAGCCCTCCTTTCTTTCTCACTTTGCTATGTAAGTAGAAGGTTTAAACCTTTGGTAATTCAAACCCATCTGTGAAACCCAGTAGGTGAGACTGCTCGATTCGGCCAACCAATTCATGGAAGTGAGCTAGTTTGTGAATGCTTCTAATTTCCAATGTCTTACTGATGTTATTATACTAAGAAGATAAGAACAACTTAAATTATAATCCATATTTCTCATCAAAATTTTAGATATGAAACATCTCAAACTACGGAGCTATAAATGGTTTGGATTAAAGTCAGATGTCCGACTAAAACTAATGATTAACAATAAATATGTGCACTCCATTTTGAATTCATGTGGAGTCAATTCTTTGAGGGTTTTGCACGTAAAATTTGACCGTTCCACATATCAATCATTCAAAATTTTGATTCGCTTCTGTTTGATATGTGCGAGATTTTTAGAGAGATGGGACCAACCTGCCAGAACAAGGCTTGATTGTTTTTGGCACCTTTACCAAGGGTAATCAAACCAAAAACTAAGCTTTACCCTTCTATTGTCTAAGTATTTAAATGTCACATTGATTCTAATGCAAAAATAAAGGAAATGCCCTAACTTTTGAAAGAATTGATTTGTTGAAATCCAAGTTGGCCTCAAAACTTAAGATTCACAATAAAATGTCATTAGATTATCTTCATTGTCATCATAGGCCACACAACGATTTATCCTGAGCTATATGATCCATGCATCTCAAAGATTTGATGGTTAGAATTGGGTTGCTAGGGTTGAAGGTCAAGACTTGGGTCTAGGTCCTAAGTTTTCAATTGATTGGTGATCTGGTTTGAAATGGAATTTTGGAAGACTGGTTTCAAATTGAAAGCTGAGTTTTAATCAGTGTTTTGGTAGTTAGGATTTTCTATGTGATCAAAGTTTTGACATATTTTCAAGTTTGGGACTTAAAGAGTTGAAGTTCAATGGATCTTGGAAACTTCTTATGTCAGATTTCTTAATTGATTTGGGATGTTAAGATGTGTGTTCCTAATGGTTTGCTGTAGGTTTGGCAAGCACTAGAATTGGTCTTTTAGAATGTTACTATTTATAATATTATGGTTTGACGTGAGAAATTGTTAATGCATCAAGGTTTTGTGACTTGATGCTTTTTAATTTAGGTTTAGGGTGAGGGGCTTTGATATCTTAACAGTTAAGCCTAAGTTGATAGTATTAAGTTGGTTTTGGTTTTCCTAAGTTTCATGGTGTCCTATTCATTGAGATCTGTGAGGTTTTAGAAAACTTCATTCTTGGAATACTTGTGTTTTCTAAATTCCTTTGAGAAACATGGATGCAATTTATAAAACACTGGGTTCAATCAGACTTCAAGTAAAATTAGCTTATTCTTATACCCAAGTTAGTATTCAGGGTGTAATACTAAATCAATCATGCTTAAATTCTAATTTGAGGTGAGTTGTGTGATTTAATGAACCAAATGTGCTAAATTTAAAATCAATGCATGCCTAATCTAAGTGAGTTTATTTGGGAATTTTTAAGGATGATTATTTGTTTTCTAAACCAAGGTTATTATTATTGTTAGAGGACTTATCATTTCAAATCTCAATTAAACATGTTGTTTGTGAGTGAGTTTAATACTAAAATGAAAAACAAACTTTATGACATTCATAAAAAGAAAATTAAAAATTAACAACTTAAAATAAATGAGAAGGAGGGTCATGCATTACCCCAGATTAACATGAAAATTAAACCAAATTAGTATATAGATTGGAAATTTTAAAAAACGATAATTTTATTCCCTTAAATCAAGATTAGTACTATGATTAAGAGTTAAGTAAAGAGAACGTAAGTCTAAGAGATAGAGGGAGACATACCTAACCTCTTTTTAGGCATAATTGACAAATAAATTAAATTCTATGGTCTGTATCTGAAAGTAATGGTTTGGATCCTGTGGGCCCCAAAGTGATAGTTTGGATCCAAAAGTAATGATTTGGATGCTGATGGACCCAAAAGTGATGGTTTGGATTTCAATAGATCCAAAACTGAATGCTTGGATCTAAAATGGATCCAAAAATTAAAGTTGGACCTGAATGACATCTAAAAGACACATTGGGATCTGAAATTGATAGTTTAAGTCTGAATTAGACCCGGAAATGTGATTTAGGTCTTATTTTTAATTTGAAGTGGATCTAGAGTTTGGACTTGGAACAAAATTGTGTTTGAGTCTAGTTTGAATCTGAAAGCTGATTTTTGGATGTAGGATTTTAAATATTGGGGTTGTGATGGTTGAGTGAAGGTTTGAATTTGATATCTAACTTGGGTAGATGACAAAACAACAACATATAAATGAAACTATATATATATATATATATATATATATATATATATATATATATATATATATATATATATATATATATATATATATATATATGAGTGAGTAAACAGTTCTTGTTATATAGAATTACCCACCGATCTAACTATGTTCATCCAAAGGAGATAGATTGTTGAAAGAAAAATCTGTAAATTAATATTATATGATGAAAATGGTTATCACATTTTCCTTCTTATTTTTTTCTTAACCGGTCTATCATGTTGAACCCAAAAATGCAGACTAGATGGTTGGGTGACTATAAAAGACTAATATATATATATATATATATATATATATATATATATATATATATATATATATATATATATATATATATATATATATATATATATATATATATATATATATATATATATATATATATATATATATATATATCTTTCATGGTGTAGCAAAAAAATTGTAGTGAATATTTGGGGTGTGCACTATGAGTTGAAACATACCGAGGTAATCTTCTTCAGACATTGAAAGCAGTCATAATCCAAAGAGGATAGTGGAAGGGAGAGGCTATGGCCTTTTTCTCGAGCAGCAGGATTAGCTTTTTGCTCACCTAAACAACAAATATGTGCACTTTTGGGCTCAAAGGTGAAGTATGACTTGTGTATGTATTTGGGTTCATTTATACCGAAAAATTTATCATAATTAAGGTTTTTTTAGTCAGTAGACGCAGGCTGCTCTTTCCAAGTGAATCTGAATTCCAGGTGAATCTGAACTCAAATGAATCTCATGGCTCGATCCGGTTTCCTTAATCCCACACCAAACCGGCCTGCCTTCATTGTAGAAAGCGACATAAGAAAGAAGCCATTTGCATGAGTCACAAGATATTACAGGGTTGACGACCATGAAAATTGCACTTAGCTTTGCTTCGCTTCGGCTTTTGCAAAGGGTCGACAACCATGAAAATCGAATCATAACCCTTCATGAATTCAGATTACCCGAATTTGAAATTCAAAAACGCGGGAGACGCCACAGCAGCAAGCTTCTAGGCGTTGGCTGCAAACTTCCAACTAATCGGATTCCTAAAAAGGACTTTTTAGAACTCATGCAAGTCGTCGATTGCAAGCCAAAACTTGTAGGATGATGAAAAAGGAAAAAGTATGTCCCTCAGCTGTTTTGATTTAATAAATGGCATATGTTCAGATTCACATTTAGATTCAGATATACATAAATATTCGATCGGATTGGATTCATTTTTAGACAAATATCATGTATCTAATGCTATTAAATTTTGAAAATTGGCAAATTCTGGTTCAAAATTTAGATTCGGATTGGATAAGTACATCAAAATCGGATTCGGATCAGATTCAGATTGTAAAATCAGATTTTGGATTCAGATTCGGATATGACTTTTCTTTATTTAAATTTGAATCCAAATTCAAATCTGAATATGTGACAAAAAAAACAGATATGATTAAGGATATATCTGATTCGAATCTGGTCCGTTGACATCCCTATTCTCATTACGCAAACATACTCTTAAGTTTTCCAAAAATGATTACAAACCCAACTTTTTGAAAAATTAATTTGGGTAAAACCAGTCCTTTAATTTTTGAGTGTGTCATCCAAACGCTGCCTTAGTTTAATTAACCCAAACCCGAAGTTGTTTGCGCCATTGTAAAAAAAATTATCGTTATTAACAAAATATCGTGGTAAAAACTTGAAAATAAGAAAACATAAGCAACTTGTTTTATCGCATTTTTTATTGTTCTTACATCCAGTTTTCCAAACTATCGACTTGCCTAGATGGATGAGCTGAGCTGAAGCTGTCAACTGCTCCCTCTGACCCAGAAATTTTGCAGAAGACACCTCAAAACCAATTTAAAAACATATTTTTTGAAGTTAAAGATTGTTATTCAAGCGTGTTTGGATGATATAAAAAATGAGTTTTGCCTAATCTCATTTTTGACATAAAATGTTTTTGATAAAGGAACGAATGACTCGACACTTCTTTGGTTATCCACACAAAAGTCTGTTTTGGTCTCATTAACCAAACACACAGATAGTTTTTCAAAAGTAATTAAAAAACCATTTTTTTGAAAAATTATTTAGATAAAACTACATTTTTTAGTATATCATCCAAACGCTGCGTTTGTCTAGATAGACATAGTTCAAGCCCAAACCAAAAGTTCTTTGTGCCATTATAAAAAAAAATATGGGTTTTATCAAAATATCGCCATAGAAACATGAAGTTGGCACCCCAAGGGGTGGTAGCACACTGGGCGGCAAGGTGGTCCTGCTCCTCTAACGACCGTGTTCAAGTCCTTGGAGCGGCCACTGTCACGTCCCAGCGCGCACTATTCCTGGCCCGTAAAAGGGTCCGACGCAGCTCTGTGAAAACCCCGGGGGCAGGCACAGAGGGGGGGGGGGGGGGCGAAGACCTCTCTTAGGGGCGGTGGCAATAAACCGCTCACCCCTAAATAACAACATGAAGTTGGAAAAAAAAACCAAGGTGATTATCGCGTTTTTTAGTGTTCTTATTGCTAAGGAGCTCCAATCAGGGTTGTGACATGCCAATTGTCCATATTAGTCAGTCACAACTTAAAAAGACACTAAAAGGTTCGCTAATCTTATTTTACTACTGAAAGTAAAGTTTCTTTCACTAAAAACAATGGAAATATTTTACTACTACAAATAAAGTTTCTTAACTGAAGACAAAATTTTATTTCAAAAAAATGGGGCTTTAATTATTATTTATCAAATTATGCTCTCTTCAACTTAATATTATAATCACAAAAGAAAATATATTTTTTTCAATAATAAGTGTTCATATCTGAAATTGATTTGATCAACTTGCATACGCAACTCTCTTTTATTTCATATCCAGGAGGCAAGTCCATGTAAATATGTTCTTGTAATTTCGCAAAAATGCATTATTCAAGACCATTTCTCTGCAATATTCACCCATATTTGATTGTAATTGATGACAAACACCTTATAATAACCATCTTCACAGTTGGTGTGAAAGTTTTATGATAGTCTCGACCTTCAACCAGGGCGGAGCGAAGGCTCTTTTGGGCCTACGTCTCACCTCAATATTTTTTTTTAAATTTACATTTAATCTTTAAAAAATTTTACTTTTTCTATATAAAATTTTTAAAAAATGACATTTCAATTGAAGTTAAAATTTAAATACTTTAATTCGGTCCACTTCATGAAAAATTTCTAGTTCTTCTCCTGCCTTTAACGTATGAATAACTATTAAATGAGCCTCATGCCTTTCAATTGTCCAGTAGCCTTGTACTTTATTGGGAAGACCCATGTATAGCCAATTGGCGCAGCTCCAGCTGGACAAGGAATAAAGATACAAGACTTATTTTCCTCCACTGCAATGGCATGCTTCCTGTAATCACGATGTCCTGCTCCACCGTAGGCAACCAACCAGATTAGGAATACAAGAAATATTGAATAGAAAAGATTTGTAACTAGGAGAGAACTTATTGAAAGAAAGTAGACTAGATAAGCAGGTACCAATCGAGAACCCGAATTCCTTCTTGACGATAATTGAGCTTGTGAGCTTCTATTGCATGGCCACACTGCAGTAGAAGTCTTACAATAAAAAAGAAGGTTTATGGGTTCTTGATGAACGATGAAACTGTGTGATAGCTTCAATAGGATTATCCTGTTGGAGATTAATTGTTGAGTTTTCAAGTTCAAGCAAACCTTTATCAACGTGGTTCGGAACCCATCTTCATTGGTTATATTTTCAAAAACACTGGGTGTAGGGGCAGAGCCAGGATTTTTTTCAGGAGCGGGTCAAATGGTCCAATGAACTACAACGAAACAGGCTGGATTTTATGGATTGGTCAAGGTAGGGCTAAACTGAATCCAAATCCAAACAATACATAATGCAACAAAAAATTTTCAATTTTTTCAATGTATTTTTTTTTTAATTCGTGGGGGTGTTGCCATGGCCTAGGCGGGCCCCCCTCCCTCCACCCCTGATTGGGTGGCTGTTCAATCAAAGGTATTGTGGAAAGAAAATATACATTAATGAAAAATCACATCCATGCGGCAAATCATTTTTTGGTTTCTCAATCATATTACATGCATGTTTTTTTTTTTCTAAATAGATAAACCAGAAATACACATTTATGGGACCTTACATCAAAGTTATCTTTTGGTTTTGGTATCCAGTTTGTTGCATAACATATATGCCCAAGAACATTTAAATGATTATACGAAGGTTTTTTAATGAAAAGTTTCTCGTAGGTTGTTTTGCCCTTTAAGAATGGGGGAGGTGTTCAATTAATAAAATATGTTGTTATTGGAATGCATTTCCCTCATAACTTTATGGATAAGTTTGCTTGGAATCAAAGGGCTCTATCCACTGATGACACTTATGTTTTTTTTTCTATTACACCATTTTGTTGTGTGTTATATATACAACTAAGTTCATAAATGATTCCTTTAATCTTAAAAAGTAGTTGAGCTTCTTGAAACAATTTTCAGGCAATTATCAAATCTAAACTTCAATCTTTGAGGGGGAGAAAGAAAGTGAGAAAAATTGAAGAGAGAGATTAATAAAAATGAGAGAAAAATAGATTTTAATAGAGAAATCAAAGAGAAAAAGAGAGAGAGAGATTAATAAAAAATAGAGAAAATGAAGAAAGGGATTGGGAGAGAGAGATAAGTCGAAGAGAGAAAACAAGAATTTAGAAATGGGAACCAAAGAGAGAGAAAGAGAAAGAGAAAGAGAAAGAGAGAGAAATTAATAAAGGAGATTTAAAAAAAAAACTGAGTAGAGATAGATTAATAAAAGAACAAGAAAGGAAGACTCAAGTGAGAAATAGAAGAGAAAGAGAGAGATAATGAGGGAGAGAACGAAATCTAAGAGAGAGAGAGAGAAAGATTAATGAAAGAAAGAAAAAGGTTTTAAGAGAGTAACGAAGAGGATATCTTAGTTTTTGTTAGAAATTAAGATTGTAAGTTTAATTTTAGAAATTTATCGATTTTGTCATTTTTGTTGTAGGCCGGAAATGAACTAAGGCTTATGGAAGAGCCTAGGATAAGTCACCAAAGCTTCCTTAGAGGCTCATTATAAAACACTTTTGAAACATGTTTACAGTTATCAATATATCTAAGGGAGAAATCGAATAGAGAGAGAAGGAGAGACTGAAATAACAAAAGATAGAGAAAAAGAAAGGGAGAGAGAGATATATAAGAAAAAAGAGATTTTAAGAAAGAAATTAAAGAGCGACAAAGTGATAAATAAAAGAGAAAGAAAATAGCTTCCAATAGAGAAATAAAAAAGAGAGTGATAAAAATTTATAAGAGAGAGAAAAAGAAATTTTAAAATAGAAATTAGAAAGAGAGAGAGAGAGAGAGATTGGAAAAAGAAAGAGGTTAAAAGAAGAGAGACAAAGAGAGATTTTAAGAAATAAATTGAAGGTAGAGAGAGAAAGAGATAAATCAAAGAGATAGAGGGAATGAAGATATTTGGAAAAAGAAATTGAAGAGAGGGAGAGAGAAAGATTAATAAAGATAGAAAGAGAGATTTTAAGTGAGATATTATAGAGGGGAAAACGGTTCAGACATTCTATGCTTTTCTCCTGCAGGAATTATATTGTGTCGTCTAATTTCAACCCTGCCTTTGATATTACTTTCTTTTTTATATTTGCTAAGAGTTGTCCCCCAGATTTTCATTTTTTTTATTTGTAAATATCCATTATTTTGTTCTATTATATTGGAGTGACCCCTGAATAGGTTTGCATCATAAAGAGAGAGATAAATAAAATAGAGAGAAATAGAGAAGGAAAATGAAGAGAAACAAAGACAAATCTAAGAGAGAGAAAGGTTAATGAAAGAAAAGAAAAGTGATTTTAGGCCAAAAATGATAGAGAGAGAGAGAGCAGATAAAATAGGAATGCATAATGAAATTTGGGGACAAGAAGTCCCCTATATACAAAAACAAATCGGAAAACAAAATAGAAACAACAAAATATACAAAACACTAAAACAAAATAAGAGGGAAGGGGGGTGAGTAGATAGAGAGAGCGGTAGAGTCATCCAACAACAAACGAAGGACGATGCCATAGCCTAATAGCAAAATTGACATCCCCCTGCACAAGGCGTGCCACAAAATCGGATATGAGCCACAACCTCCAAAAACGACCCCAAGAAAAGGACAAATGGGAGAATCATTAAAAAGAAAAAAAAGACAAATGGAAGCTGAGTTTGGAAGGCTATAAACAAAGGAACACCATGCAGAGGCAAGAACACTATAAAAGAAAGAACAAAAGGTAAAAAGGTGAACCCGAGACTCAACCGCGTCCAGACAGAAGAGACATTGGTTAGCTACACTAATATCAAGATGTTGTATGTGGTCAAAAGTATTAATGTGAGGACCGGGTTGGGAACGATGCAGCGAAAGAACCAAAGGAGGCCAGGTAGTAAGAAGAAAAAGTGAATCTATGAGAAAGTAAAAGAGGCCAGGATGGAGGGCCGAGCGATGGAAGGTCAGCAAGGCGGAGAAAAATGAAAAAACAAAAAGTAGGCCGCACAAAAGTGAGAGGGAGAGGTGTGAAAGATGAAAATATTCCAATCACTATGTGATGACATGTCATATTTGGAACAGATAAAAAGGGTGATAAGGGAATGCTCAGTTGCCATTTGCCACCATCAATAACACAATAAGGACTCACACGCCCGACTAAGGTTGGTAACCCAGGCACCCTCAAGATGACACAGAAAGGTAACAATGTACCAACGCACAAGGTAATCTGAAGACCAATCACCATTCCAAATAAAGTTACGACTGATCTTATTAAACATTTTTAGTACAGCCACAAGAGGTCATAAGACTGCCAGAGTATAGAGGAGGACAAATGCAAGATAATGTTTATCAAGGGTAATACGACTTAGGAGAGTAAACAGTTTTTCCTGCCAACAATGGAGGTGATTTACAGCTTTTGCACCATTCTATCCCAAAAGGAGGGTGCACGAAGTGACAACAAAATCTGAAAACCCAAATAGTCCATAGGTAAGCCAGCAGCTTTACACCCAAAGTAAGCTGTCGTAAGAAGTATTTTGGCCGGATCCGCTTGAATGAGAGAAATGTGACATTTGAAGGAATTAATAGAAAGACCCAATATGAGCTCAAAAACTTGAAGGATGAGTCAAGTTCTCACAATTTGTTGGCAAGAAGCAGTACGAAACAAGAAAAGTGGTCACCATACTAGAGAGTGGAGAATGCCTATAAGTGAGAGAGTGAATTTGGTGTGACAAAGCCAATGACCGCAGCATGACGAAATAAGGAAGAAAATCACTCGACAACTAAGTTAAAAAACAATGGCGATAACGGACAACCCTAACGGAGGCCGCGACCGAGACAGAAGAATTCACCACACATCCTATAAAAGGAGACAAAAAGCTGGGACTTAGTGACAAAGAAAAGGATCCACTATCGAAATGATGGACCAAAAGTAAGGTTGGTGAAAAGGTCAATAGGAACTCCCAACTAACCAAATCAAAGGCCGAGAGGGAGCAGCTCAAAGCTGGGCCTTAGTGACAAGGAAAAGGATCCACTATGGAAGCGTACCTTGGATCGGGAGTCGAAGGCTGCTGTACCTGAGCGAGCAGCTCAAAGTTGGGCGACTGCATGCCGATCCTAAGGCCATTCCCAGGACGAATGCACAAACTTGGTCATGAGTCCCTTAACCTGGGGCGGAGCCAAGGTAGGGCCCACATGGGCCTTGGCCCCACATGGGCCCTGGCCCCACCGCAATTTAAAAAAAAAAATTACATGTAATTTCACTTTTTTTTGAAAAATGATATTTTAGCTTTAGTCAAAATTTAGAAAATTTAATTTGTTCACTTCATAAAAATTTCTAGTTCCATAGGCCGTAACCTGATCATACCCAACCCAACTGTGGATCTCGATGCAAAGCAGGCAATGCAAAGCTGGGGTCTCGCAGACTCTGCACCTAACTGGTGTCATATGGCCTAGAGCCAATCGTGGCCCAGAGGAAGTCACAGGGCATAAGGTAGCTTGGCTGAGCAAAGACTGTTGGGTAGTGGCCTTGAGCCCGATCCCTTTCCCTCTATAACTGCAAAGGAGACCCTGCAGTTATGGAATTAAAACAGGAAATAAATCAAATATTAAAGTTTTCGTTTTAATTCTTACCATAAGTCTTCATGCCGTAGCTGGGATTTGGGGAAATCCTGAGAGGCGGTCTATAAAACCCAGCGTCTATACCTTAATAGAGAGTTGTTGAGAAATCAACGTGCGTCTCTTAGAAGCAAACCCCCAAAATCAATTTCTTTCTTGTTTCTTTCTTCCTCTCTTGCTCACAGGTCTTGCATTTGAGACGCTGCTGGTGGTGGACCTACTTCACAGACGCCGTTCCGCTGCTTAAGTTCCAACAAAGACTGACGCTAGCTGCCAGATGGAGAGAAGGCCAAGGAGAAAAGGCCGGCCGTGGGTGGCAGGCAGTGCCGACCACGCATCGGCCAGAGCCTAGCTGTGTGCAGCGATTGTGGCCATAGGCCGGCCACCAGCCGAGCGTATCCAACAGTGGGCTGGCCTTAGCCAGTTCGATCAATACTGGGGACGGGTAGCGGTGGTCAATAGCAGAGGCCGAGGAGAGTCCGTGTTNGAGAAAGGTGCCTAGGCAGCATGTACAGGCACCCAATGGGCCAGTATGGTCTATCTCGTCCCTTGGGTGTTCTGAACAGGTCTGCCCTGGCAAGGTGGAGCCTACCAAGTGGCTGGGATGGCATTCAGAATTTCTAGCTGGTCCAGCGTCGCCGCTTGGCTTTGGCCTTTATCAATTGAGATGGCCGGTACTGGGGCCCTAGAGGCCCATTTTGAAGGCCCAGCACTTGGAATGTCTGGGCGCATCCATGTTGAAAAAGGGCCTGCAGCTCATTGGGCCAGGCATTGACTGTGCCTGGTCTATGGCTTGTCTGCAAGTGGGCTGATCGCAGTCTGGTGTGCGGAGTGCGACCGAACCAAGCCGAGCTGAGTGTGGCGTTCATGGCCCTCTGACGAAACAGTGACCGAGTTGGGTATGGTCAGAATGACCACATTAGCCTCCCCAGCATCAGTTTCCTGCTGCGGCATGACTGGAAGCTCACTTGAGTCATTGGTGCAGGCTGGTCTCTTGGCTGCTAGCACTGTTGGGCATGAGCAAATTGCAACGTGTGTGACCTTGATTGGTCGTGGTGAAGTTGGTAGATTTTAAGCTAAGAAAAATAAGAATTTAAATTTGGACGATGAGATAGAAAAAGAGGTTGAGAAATAAAGAAGGGTATTCAAAAAGAAAAAGTGAAAGATGAAGAGAGGGAGTGTGAAAAATGGAAAAGAGAAAGAGGGAGAGAAAAATTAATAAATGAGAGATTTTAAGAGAGAAAATGAAAAGAGCAAGTGAAAAATAGAGGAAAAAAAAATCAAAGAGAGAAAGAGTGAGATTAATAAAAAAGTGAGAAAAACAAATTTTGAAATATAAATCCAAGAGAGAGAAATTGAAGAGAGAGAGAGAGAGAAAACTAATCAAAGAGAGAAAATGATTAATAAAATCAAGAGAAAAAATACTTTAAAGAGAAATCAAAGAGAGCGAGAGATAGACAGTAAGAGATAGTGAGCTTGCAAAAAGAGGGAGAAGAGATAGTGAGATTAAAAAGAGGGAGAAAGAGAGAGTTTAAAGGAGAAATTGAAAAGAGAAAGAGATTAATATAATAGAGAGAAAGACATATTTTAAGAGAGAAAAGGAAAGTATAAGATGCCGGAGATTGAATCGAAAGGTGTGCAGAGTTTGTGTTTGTGCATGGAGATTGATTATCAGTGTCAAATTTAGGCATTCCAATCTAAAGTTTGGGTTTGAATCCAGAGTTTAGTTTTTGAATCTAAATTTGAATTTGAAGACAGTTTTCTGGATCTATTTTGCTGTTTGCATTTTTATCCTGATGTCGGGTGTAGTTATGGATCTAGTTTGTGATATGGTTCTAAAGCTTGCATTTGGATCTGGAACTAAACATAATTTTTATTTAAGTTGGATTCCGATCCAGATCTTTATCTAAGGCTCTGTTTTAGATCTAGATCTGGGGCATAATTTTAGATATGGATCTGGATTTAGATCCAAATATGGATTTATGGATCTGTTTTGGATCCATAACTGGTATTGGATCTGAATTTGAATCTGAGGTTCAGTTTTTCAGATATAGATCTATATTTGGGCGTTTACGTGAAATTTTGACTGGATCTAGATCTAAATTTGGATCCGAATTATATATTAAGGTTGGGTAGAGCCAAAAGTCAAAAATTAGATCCAAATGGAACCCAAAGCGAGTCGATAATCAAAGTAGAGAAAAAATTGATTAGAATTAGGGGAAGATGATGCATTTGGGGCGCAAAATTCTTGAAAGATTTGTTGTAAATTCGCTGCAACAAACAAAAAAATTGAATGGTGATTTTTAGTTTTTTAGATGTACCGTTGGATCCAACATGATGGACGGTTAAAAGAAAAAAATAAAGAAAAAGGTGATGAACATTTTTATCATCTAATATTAGTTTACATTTTCTTTTTTATTCTTTTAAATAGACCACCTTGATTAGATGGCTGGGTAAATCTAGATAACCTGAGTCATTTCACTCATTCACAATATATATATATATATATATATATATATATATATATATATATATATATATATATATATATATATATATATATATATATATATATATAACTTTTTTCAAAATAACTTTTTATTAACATGTTCAGGAATAGATAATTTTTCTTTTTTGGCTTGAAAATATGTATAATATTTGGTCTATCGATAAAAATGAAATAGACTCCCTTAGGTAATTTTAATCATGCACATAGAATCTGTTGACTCAAAGCTACTTTCCATCATGTGGACATTGCTTGATTGAAGAATTCTCAACTGAACACACCAGGAGAAGAAACTCAATGTTAACACATCAAATTTTTTCACATCAAAATTGAAGCAATGTGAAAATTTCACAAAAGAATTGTGAAAATTTGCAATTTCAAAGCCAATTTCGAATCTAAACAACAATTTAGATTCAAATCATGAATTTGACTCGTGATACTAATCCCAATGCAGGATTACGAGTCCAAACGATTGCAAAATGTCATTTGAAATCCAAATCCAATTACAATTGTAATTTGAAATCCAAATTCAATTGCAAATGTCATTTGAAATCCAAATTCAATTGCAAAATGCAAATTTTGACTTAGATCCAATAATTGGATCTAATTCGGCTAGAATGCTACGTGAGACCCACTTGTGGGCCCAACCTAACCCGTGTGGTCAAGAGCCCCCCCAGTGGTCACACCCCATTTAAATAAATAAATAAACAAATAAATAAATGTTTTCTCCCAATTAAATGAAAAAAATCATTTTTAAGGAGAAATGAATGATATCATAACTAAAAACCTAGGAAAAGAGAAACATTTATGCATCTCTCTCTTCTTTAACTAGGTCTTATTTAAAGAGATTTCAATCTTCGAAAAGTAATAACTAGGCTGGTCAAACCCACTTAGTCCAAGTAGGTTCGACCCTAGTGCACCCAAATCTTAGCTAGGCTCAGTCAACATGAGCTCAGCTTGGTCAAAAAGTAGGTTTGTCTCACGATCCAATTAATGGACGAAAATAGACTTTGACTGAACCAAACCCACTTTGACTAAACTCAGTCAAAGTACAATTTAGCTCAATAAAGAGCTTTCTTGACCCAAATTTATCAAATTACTTCAAACAAAGTCAAACTACTCGCAAATGAGCTTTGACTTTGGTCAATTGGTCGAAATTGATCAATTTGGACAATTTTGCACTTCTGTGGCCAAATTGAGATTAAAAAGCCTAAATTGGTTTATAAAAGGCAAATAAACATTTGAATTTGTCAAATGGATGAATCAAATACCAAATTTAAATTGAATTTCTCAAATGAAAGTTTGATTCAGTCGAAATCCATTTTCAATCAAGTTTTGGACGAAAATACCCCTTTCGAACCAAATTTGATGAAACTTTCAAATTTTATTAAAATTTAAATTGAATTATCATAATTCAATGGCATTTGGAGCTTAGTAACTAGGTTTTAACCTAACAAGCTCGATTTTAAACAAGTCTTGGAACCTATGGAGAATAAATGGGTAAATTGTACTTGATTAGTTCAAAATTTAAGGTATGCCTATATACCAAATTTATGGTACTAGCATAGACTCCTCCAAGGGTTTTCTAGGTTTGGGCTATCCAATTCTCCTTGTTCACCCATCGATATACTGGGACTATTGTCCTTTTCGGTACTAATGGGGGGACTTTTCAGTCCAATTGGGTGGTCCAGTTGTAAGGCTATATCTTGGACTAATGTCCTAGAAATAGCCCGGTAACATGATGACCGGGATATGATATAGGTAAGGATTTGTTTTTCAAAATTCATGAGAAGATGCAAAATAGAAGGCTCTATTACATACATCCCTAAGAGATAGATTTCAAATTTTGAGAGCATACATAGGCTGCATACAATCCCTAAATTGAGGAGAGGTAGAATAAATTGAAATGAAAGAGGTTCATGAAATCTCCTCAATGTACACTACATGATGTCGGTATGCATTTTTGCGAAAAATTTTTGTGCAATTGATGTCCGACATTGATGAAAATAACTCATACATGATCCAAATAAGTCCTTAGACAAACAATGACGGGTCCCACCGGGTGTGCCATCTGTTCGCACCCCACCCCTTTTCAAGGAGGTCGAAATGCGAGTCAGCAAAATTCTTTTAAAATTGAGGTTTTAAGAAAATTTTCAAGAGAAAGGGATCCGCCCATCGGTACGAGGTCCAACCATTCCTGCCGCCTTTAACAGGGGTAATTAGACCAAGGACTAAGGATCATTTGGATCATATACGAGTTATTGATGCAAATCCTATATGCTTATGCATTGAGGTTTTGGATTCAAGAACTGAAATTCATTTTTTGAATAAATGAATTTGAATTTGAGGGTTTTCAAGTTTGTTTAAAAACCTTTGTTTTGGTGTTATTTGAAACACATAATTCTTGAGGATTTTGAAGATTTGGAATTGAGTTCTTTGTTGTGAACTCTAGATGATGATGATCATCTTATGATCAAAATTGATTTTGAAATCTTCTTTTGTCAAATCATATGATTTGTAGAATTCATTCTTTTGAAAGAACATGTGTTCCAAATCGTTAGAAAGCATGTTGTTTTTCAAACGTACTTTGGCCAAAAGATTATGAATGCATTGCGTGTGTTTTCTTTTGAAGTTAAGTGAGGTTTACGAATTCTCGTTGCAATATGACTTGGTCACCTTTTGCAACTCAAATTTGAATCACTTAACGTCTTGAGAATGTGCATGTGGTGCTATTGATTTTGAGTGANAGATTTATTAGAATGTAGGACTTTCTCTATATGTGCTCATTATATGATTAAGCACATGAATTAGAGATGTAGTCCATAAGCTTGAGGCTTGACATAAAATTATCAAAATGATGAAAATATATAAATGATGTCAAGTTCAATCTTTGAAATGGATGGGAGACGCGGATGACATCCACTTTTGTCTCAAGATAGCCAAAATGTAGATCTTATATTGATTTACATAGCTGAAAGTTGTGTACGTTGATTCCAATAAAGGACTTATTTTTAAGATAAGAGTGACAAGTCCTTCATCAAATTTCAGATTTCATATTTATGAAATCATCAACTTCTTTGGATAGTTCTAGGATAGTTGGCATTTCAAATATATAAAATTGGGCATTCTCAAACCAATTCCTATAAAACATGGTCTGATTTCAACAACATACATACTTCTTACATATGAATTGCTGAAATTAAGCAAATTTTTAAAATGAAATGAAAATGATTTCATAACTTGGTACTATGAAAATCAGCATGAATCATCTTCTTAAAACCAGTTTGGAAACGTATTCTTATCTGATTTTAAGAGAGGAAAACAAACAAGAGATTGGATACGTATATGCATATATATAACAATGTATACATATACGTACTTGACTTCTTTAAAATGAAATTGCATGAAGGGAACTCACAACTCACGAATCATGACGATTCATGGCTGGATTCTTTTATGTGGAAAGATTGAAAACTTGTTCCAAATCTCCCCTGCTACCCTTGATCAATTAAATTGAAAGACATAAATCAAGATGACTATGAATAAGAAAGAAAATAAAACAATGCTCAAGCTTATTTGTCCATTATTTCGCCATGCAAGGGTGGATCACATTCATAAGAACGCATCCATCCCTTATAGGCATTTTCATCATACATGATGCAGCAAACTCACTCTCTTGCCGTTGGATTCTCTCATGGTAGGGAGTTCAAAATGGTATTAAGTTGGTTCCTTTGAAAGGGATGTGGCCTTGGGGCCCATTTCAAAATTTGATACGTGGGTTCATATTTAAGAAAAACCGACATATGCATGCATTATGCATTAACATGTACATTGAAGCGTAAGTTTCCCTCAGCTGAACATCATTCCCAGCCGTAAGCAAATGAAAATAAACCCTCCCACGAGTTGCTGGAATTAAAATAAATAAACAAGAAGCTAAAGTAGAAGAGAAGTGAGTTAAAATTACCTACCTTGCGGTCACTCTTGATGCCTGTCCTTCGTCTTCACTTGATTTCTAGATCGAGCAATCCTAAGCAAGAATCCAACCTTGGATTCGAGCTTAGCAAAGTTAGAAGTAGAATAGCTTGCTTGCTGGAATTTTTAATAAGAAAGAAGGCTTCTCACCACGAAAATCCTAAGTAAGGGTTCACTTAAGCACCCTAACTTAGCAAGATCGATGGAGAGAATAGAAGAAAATGAAGGAAAAAGTAAGAGAAAAGGGGAAAGAGTACTTGGATGAATCTCTCCTCTCTTCCTTGGTTTCTCCCTCCTAGCTCCTTGGCTGCAGCAACTTGATAGACTGCTCCAAAATTCGTCCTCCCCTTGGTGGCCAAGGTGAGGTTTATATAGAGGAGGAGGTGGGTTCAACCACCTCCTTAAATTTGCCTTGGAAGGTTAACCAAGGCTTATGGAGATGAAAAATGAGTTAAATGAGTTTTAATGACTCTATTTACTCATCCTTATCTCAATTACACGAGCTAGGTGAGCTGGGTTAGGTTTGGTCAACTTGGTTCAGACCTAGCTGATCAACTTTGACAAAAAATTTGGACGAAAATGCCATTGCACAGGGTTTTTTGTCCTAAGGAATGCATTATCAATTTTTTCTTAATTGCTTATTTGGATGCATATGATGTTTCACTTTGTCTCTAAGTCCATGTCCAAACCCGATGTCAAAACTCTTCTCAAATCTCTACTGGGTCAATTCATGTCAAAGTCTAATACCTTCTCTTGTCTAGATGGACTCAGAAAGCATTTTCCCATATGATCACATCCTATTTGGGTAGTGTCAAGGTCGATCTGGACTTCGCATCATCCCAAGTGGAGTCCACCTACCTCAATGGTATCTTTCATGGTACCCAACTTTTCGGTGTATGTTTCCGGACCACTTAGAAGAATGCGGTCTCGAAGAAGCAATCAGCCTTGCCATGCAACCTATCAATGGCAGTTTAGTACATGCAGTTGCCGAAAGATGGAACCCAAGGACCAACACATTTTGGTTTCCATGGGGTGAAATGACAATCACTCTTGATGAGTTCTCCAACATTATGGGTTTACCAGAACCAAAAGGTGACCCAAGAGGACCAATTGAAGACCAGTTCCTTGTAAACCAAGGTCAAGTCAAAACTCTAGAAGTGATTCGTAAACTCACAGGGAAACGAAGTTGGCCTTTCCTAGAGAAAGATGTACATCAATATCTTCAACTACAAGAACTTGGTGAAACATATTCTCAATTTGTCAACCCTGTGTCACTATCTAGAAGTGTTGCAGACAAGTACAAAAACTCTATGGTGACTTGTACCACGGGTCTTATCTTCTTCAACAATGAAAAACACATAATGGATTTCCGCACAGCTCGCCTCTTCAGGAAATGGGGGCATGTCAAAGTCCGTCACATTTCCATAGCAATGGCAGCCTTGGCATTCCATTATAGAGGGTTGACCAAATTTTCAATTGGAGATGCAGACTCGATAGAAGGATGTGTCTTCGCACTGCAAACTTGGTTCTACAAACACGTGGGGCCACAATCATGTCATTTTCAAAACACAGACGGTCAGTTATCCTGTATGGAGTACTACCGCAGAAAGATGGAGGAAGTTGATGACTCTACCATCATTTGGGACTTCTTTGATCGAGAAGTCATCAAGTCAAGATATACCTACAACCCAGTGAGAGGAAGTCTTCTATTGGGGCCATTCTTCATAGTTGAATACCATCCAGAGCGTTGCCTCAGACAATTATCACTGCGTCAATGGAAAGCATATCCAATTGAGTCAGAAGGAGCCATCGTAGAGTGTGAACTAGATACCGAAGAGCTATGTCACCGTGGTACGCGGTTTTGCCTCGCGTACCGGTACCGGTACGCCGGTACGGCAAAACCGGTACCGCGGTACGTTTGGATCTGGTTTCAAATCCAAACCAAGCTTACCCGAAAAGTACCTTTCGAAAAAGGAGCTTCACACCCGTCGAGGTCTCCCACCACTATTTCACTTATAACGAAAGGGCTACAAACCTCTTTATGTTGCTTTGTGGTTTCAAAATTTATCAATACAGGACTAAAAACGAGTCCTTCTCACTCGAATGTCAAAATAAACTGAGTTCTCCTCTCTCTAATGTCAAAATTTTAGTTTTATTTTAAAGTTTTTATGAAATGGTTGTTTTTATGAGATGGTGTTTTGTTGTTTCTTCAAAAATTTATAATTTTTTTATTAAAAAATTAACTTTATTGCATAAAATTTAAACCGTACCCGTACCATGAATTTCAAAAACGCCGTACCAGTACCCGTTTTCCCGTACCCGTACCAGCACCCGTACCCGTACCGCGGTGACATAGCCGAAGAGTGGTGTGGGATATACACCTATACCCAACAACGTTGGGAATCATTTGCTCATTTGTATCTTGTCCTTGGTCCAGGAATGGGTCCTGAATATGTAAAATGGTGGGATGAAGTCCGCCCATCTATCCTTCTGTCCTAGATTGTCATGTCTAGTTCAATGTTGTTAAGCCAAAATTTGTCAAGTTGTGTTGAACTTTGTCAAGTTTTGTCATTCTCATCTTTCTTTCAACATGCAATCAAAATTTGTCATCTCTCATCAATTCACATCCTAACATTTTCAATTTTTCTTCTTGCAAGGTGAACATCCGTTTTATGGTCGAAACCAGACGCCAACACAGGAGAAGGATTGAAATGGAGCTAGAGCAAACTTTTATGGGAGACAAGGAAGAAGAATCATCCTCAGAAACCCCTCCCAGGATAGAAACAAATGATCCAGCGTTTGAAGAATACAAAAGATTCCGGAAATACATGATCATGTTCAACGAAGAACAAGCTCAGGCAGAAAAGGCCAAAAAGAAAGGAAAGAAAACAAAGAAATACTCATCAAGCAGTTCTGACTCTTCTGAAGACACTACTACAGAATCCAGTAGTGAAGAAAAACCAAAGACTCCCAAGAAAAAAATGAAGGGAGAATCATGGAAAACCAAAATTCAGGAAGTTGAAAAGAAGTTGAATGCAGTTCAACTCAAGGGCAAGAATAAAAAAAATTTCACATGCGAAGATTTCTACGAAAGCTTCGAAAATGACAAGCATATAAACAACTTGCCTAAAAAATTTATCAAATTCGAGGGTCATGGAGACCCAAAGGCACATTTGGCCATGTTCTTTGCTGAGTGCTACAAATTTCGTCACAATCACAGGCTTCTCTTTCAATGTTTCCCCAGAAGCCTAGAAGGAATTGCAGCACAATGGTATCGGGAACACATCAACCCAGTCGAATTGAAGAATTTTGACAAGTTAATCAACCTTTTCATTGAAAGGTTCATTCAAAACGTCGAAACGGCGCCAACGATCACCACACTTTGTTATCTGAAACAGAGGCCAGGTGAAAAGGTGAGAGATTTTATTCAAAGGTGGAGGTCTTCTTGCAACAAGATGAGGGACCCAATCTCTCAATCACATGCATTGGGACTGATCGTGAACAATTTGACACAACCATTGAGGAGCCTCATTTCCAATGCTCCGATCAAGTCTTTCATCGATCTCACTGAGAGGGCAGAATGCATTGAAGCAGGAATTAAAAATGGAGCTTTTGATGTTGTCATCCCGGTAAAGGTTAGGGAAGATACAAAGAAGAATAGCAGAAGTCAAAATGCTCCGGCCAACATCGTAGCCTACGCCGCCATCTTCAAGAAAGAGACGTTAGAATATCCAAAGAATAAAGGGGTAATGGACAGAGCTAGTGGCAGTAGCAGTGGCACTAAAAATAAACATCCTGGATGGCGGTACGATAGGAAATTCACCCCATTACAACAGAGTTATGAAGAAGTCATGCATATGTTAATCGAAAGAGGTACTCTGTTTCTCCCAAAAGTCTCCAACCCCCCACCGATGATGGGGAAAAACAAAGAGCAGTTTTGCAAGTTTCATCGTGCTCCAGGACACGATATAGAAGACTGCCTCGTACTTAAAAATATTGTGCAAGATGCAGTTGACAAAGAAATCATCAAAGAGGTCAGTGAACAACCAGACATTCTCAAGAACCCTTTTCCTAAACATGGGAAAGGAACAGTTTCGATGGTCAGATTCTCAACAAGTCACCCAATTATGGTGACAAACAAAAGGGATACAACATCCCTAGATTTCTTTGGATTATTTCTCAAACATGATACAGGATCCATCAATGCACAAACTGAATTGGTTAAACAAGATAGTCTGATAGAAATTGATCAGAAGTCGCAAGTATGGGACCCTGAACCCTTGGGATCCATCTTCAAGGAATTAGACCCTTTACCTGAAGTCAAGAAGGGAGGATTTAACCCCAACAGGGGGAACGAATGGGCTTTTGAACTATGTGAAAATGGTCCAATCACATTCTCTGATAAAGATCTACCGATTGGAGGAGCATCACATAATGATGCCTTACACATAGTAGTAGAAACGAGGGGCACCAGAGTCTCACATGTTTTAATTGATGGTGGAGCAAGCCTGAACATCTGTCCACAACAAACAGCTCGTGAGTTAGGCATAAGACAGGCCGACTATACCCCGTCACCAATTTTCATCCATGGATACGACGGAACAGGACAACCATGCCTAGGATGTATATGTCTAGATCTGAATATCTCTGAGACATATCATCGGGTTTTATTCCATGTGGTCGACATAGAGCCCTCATTCAACCTGTTGCTTGGCAGGCCGTGGATCCATGCTACCAATGCAGTTCCCTCCACCTTACATCAATGCGTCAAATGGACTCACAACAGGAATACTGTAACCATCTACGCAGAGGACAGGCACAGTCGTCTCGTGAACCCGATGATTCCGGTACCAACATATACAATCGATGTACCCAGTATTCGAGTTTGCAAAGAAGAAGAAATATCTCAAAGTCTTAGCAGGTTGGTCATTCACAAATCAAAGAAACAAATGTGGGTGAAAAAGGGTACCAAACCTGAAGCAAGTTACAAAAGCCATCCGTTATTCAAGAAATTCTGTCAGAATGAGAAAGGATTGGATTTACTCATCCGTCATGGCTACCAGCCATTTACGGGCCTTGGCAAATATGAAAATGGAATCTTGGAACCAATTTACCTTGACAGGACAACGAGGCACTCAAGCCTTGGGATGCCAAAGTTATGAAAAAGTGGATGTCGAGGAAGAATTCAAGCCAGTGCCTTTTGTCAAGAGCAATACCACAGGCAGATGTTCACCATCAATCTGAATCAACAAATCCTCTATCATTTTGTCATCCAGTCATCATTTTGTTGTCATTGTACTCCAATATACCAAGTGTCTTCATTTTGTAATATCTTCAAAGATGCAATGACATGCACAATTTACTTTCATGAACAATGTCTCAAATCTCATCTAACTTCTTTATAATCTTTAAGATGGCATCTGAGGATCAAACATCAAAAGCTTTTAAGGAGATAAATCCAGAACTCGATGAGGCAGAATGTCCAGAGTTCATCCAAATAAGAAAGCAAGATCAACCGTCACCTTTAATTAATGATCCGATTGAGGAAATTAATATTGGCACGGAAGAGAGTCCAAAGATTTTGCAAATTGGAACAAGTCTCTCAGCAGAAGAAAGAAAAGAGTTGATAGACTTCCTCAAAAAGCATCAAGAAACCTTTGCATGGACTTATAAGGACATGCCAGGACTTAATACAAAATTAGTCGAGCATCGACTACCATTGAAACCAGAATGCAAGCCAATCAAACAAAAGTTGAGGAAACTAGACCCTCATCTTGAGGGGCAAGTTAAGGAAGGCCTAGAAAACCTACTAAAGGCAGGGTTCATCCGAACAATCGACTATCCTGAATGGTTAGCAAACATTGTGGTAGTCCCAAAGAAAAATGGCAAAATTTGGCTCTGCATCGATTTCAGAGATTTGAATAAGGCTACACCAAAGGATGACTACCCACTTCCAAACATTGACTTGTTAGTAGACAGTACTGCAGGTCACGCTATGTTCTCCTTTATGGATGGATATTCTGGCTATAACCAAATTAAGCTGGCTGCTCAAGATCAAGCCAAAACATCATTTACAACCCCATGGAGTACCTTCTGCTATACAGTAATGCCATTTGGCTTGAAGAACGCTGGGGCAACATATCAAAGAGCTATGGCAGCTATTTTTCATGACCAAATGCATCAAATCATGGATGCATATGTGGATGATCTACTAATTAAGTTAAAAACAAGAGAGAATCACATCAACATTCTTTCTCAAGTTTTTGATAGACTCTTACAATACAAACTTAGATTGAATCCACAAAAATGTGTATTTGGTGTGGAATCCGGTAAGCTTTTAGGATTTATGGTCAGCAAAAAAGGAATCAAAATGGATCCTTCCAAAGCAAAGGCGATCATCGAAATGTCACCACCAACAAATCTTAAGGAGCTACGTAGCTTGCAAGGCAGAATTCAGTCAATCAGAAGGTTTATATCTAATCTTGCCATGAGATGTGAACCCTTCAACCATTTACTGCGGAAAGGAGTCAAATTTGAATGGAGACATGAATGTCAAGCCTCATTCGAAAGGATCAAGAAGTATCTCCTTTGCCCACCAATTTTAAAACCTCCAATTTTGGGGAAACCTCTACTCCTTTACATCACAGTTAATGATTCAGCCTGTGGTGGATTTTTGGCTCAATATGAAGAAAGATGTCGGATAGAACATGCCATTTATTACATCAGTAAGACATTTGTGCAGTATGAAAAGAATTACTCGCACATGGAAAAGACTTGCTTAGCCTTGGTATGGATGTGTCAAAAATTAAGGCATTACCTATTGGCGTGCGAAGTTAAAATTTTATCCAAACTTAATCCACTCAAATATATCCTCGAACAACCATTTCTGAATGGAAGGATGGCAAAGTGGCAGGTTTTGCTGATGCAATATGATTTGGAATATGTGTCACAAAAATCAATCAAGGGGCAAGCCATTGCAGACCAATTGGTAGATTTTCCTCTATATGAAGAAATTAGAACAAATGATGATTTTCCAGATGAGCAAATCCTAACGACTGAACCAGAGCCGATTTGGGAGATGTACTTTGATGGATCTAAGAGCACAGTTGGGGCAGGCATAGGGATACTTTTCATTACACCGGAAAGGGAAATGATTCCTTACTCTCTCAAATTGAATTTTTCTACACGCATAATATGGCAGAGTACGAGGCCCTAATCCAAGGACTCAAAATGTTGCTCAAATTTAAGGTGCAGAGAGTTCGCATTTTTGGAGATTCTCTCTTAGCTGTCAGTCAGGTCAATGGAGATTGGCAAGTCAAAGATCAGAAATTGATCCCATATCAAGAGTTAGCTGCTTCCCTCTTAAGACAGTTCGAGGAATATCAACTCTTACATGTCAAAAGAGAATTTAACCCAATAGCAGATGGTTTCGCCAGTTTAGGCTCTACCATTGCCTTCAAACCTGGAGAATCTATCAGATCTTTTGAAGTTGAAAAACTCGAACAACCATCTTTTGTCATACCAGAACAGGTGTTACAAGCAGAAAGTAGAGAAACACCATGGTATCAGAACATCAAGGATTTTCTCCAAACTGGAACACTCCCACCAGAAATGTCTCGGAAAGAGCAAAGAGTTTTGAGACACATGTCTTCAAGATATTTCATTTTAGCCGACATCCTATACAGAAGAGGATTCAACACAGAATATGCTAGATGTCTCAATGCAAATGAGGCACTAGAAGTTGTTCAAGAAGCCCATGAAGGAATTTGTGGGGGACATGTAGGGTATCAGNCAATTTGTCAAGAAATGCATCAAATGTCAGTTGCATGCACCATCAATTCATGCTCCAGCATCGTACCTTCATTCGGTCAGCTCACCATGGCCATTCTCCATGTGGGCCTTCGACGTGGTCGGTCCAATCAATCCACCTGCCTCAAATGGACACAGGTATTTTCTTGCAGCTACAGATTACTTCACCAAATGGGTGGAAGTGATCACTTTAAAAACAGTCGAAGGACAACACGTAGTGTCCTTCATTCACAAAAATCTTTTGTGTAGATTTGGCATCCCGCATGATATCGTTTCTGATAACGGTACTCATTTAAAAAATGAGAAAATGCACAATCTCTATCACAAATACAAAATACAACATCACTTTTCTGCCCCATATTATCCTCAAGGTAATGGTCAGACAGAAGCAACCAACAAGATTTTGATTCGTGTCTTAGAAAGGACTATTGAAACAGGCCGAGATTGGCACGAGAAAATGCACAATGCACTTTGGGCGTATCGAACCACAATTCGGACACCCACTAATGCTACACCAGCAGAATTGGTATATGGAACGGAAATTGTCCTTCCATTACATGTCCAAAAACCAGCAATGAAATTTGCTGCTCTCATTGAACTCCCAATTAGCAAGTATCAAAAAAAGAGACTTGCTCAATTAGACCTCTTAGACGAGAAAAGACTGCAAGCAGCAGAGCATGCCGAAGTCTATCGTAAGAGAGTCGCCCGACATTATGCCAAATCAGTCATTGAAAGAAAATTTCAGGTAAATGACCTTGTTTTAAGATCCATAGTTCCACTCAGGAGTAGACCTAAAGGAAAATGGGCGCCGAACTAGGAAGGGCCATATGTTGTCAAAGAGGTTCTACCTCACAATTCTTATCGGTTGATTGACGCCGATGGGGTTGAAATCCCTGATCCAATTAATGCTTTGCATCTCAAGAAATTCTATACTTGAATTTGCAATTCAAAAATTTCAAAACAATTGTACTTTGATAAGCATGTTCTTATCAATTTTCAAATCAACTAAGGGGTATAGTATCCCTTAGGGAAAGTTTCGAAAATGCATCAAAATTTCTAAAATTTTCAAACTCAGCCCATGTCTTGAGGACAACAACAGGGGCATTGACTTGAAATATACAAGAAATTTCAATGAAATTGAGGGATTAATGTATGGAAATTAACGTTGGTCCCGACAAGTGGCACTTGTAAAGGTCTAGCATGAGATGCCACAAGAAAAGGCCCTTGAAACCCAAAAGACCTTGGCAAGTTGCAAGAAAAAAAAAACTATCAAGCAAAAAGAGTTGAGTGATGAGCTCGGGGTGAGTGTAGTTGTTCCTCTGGTTCAAAGCTCAGCAGGCGCGGGAGGGCATATGACCTATGCTTACGCCGTGAAGCTAAAAAGCAATCCATGAACATTTTGCTTATATTAAGTCTCCTAAAGCCTTCTGAATTCGAGCAAGTAAGCCCGAGGAGTGTTTTACATTTGGTACCCTGAGGCCAACTGGTCTAGGAGTTACCGGCCCAAAGCTCGGTACAAGGGTTCAGAAGAAAGCCCGATAGGCTTGATATTGCACAAAGCAAATTACACAAAACCATCAAAGCAGTGGAACTCCGTAGTAACTTTTGGGGTGGTGAGGAATTTCTCCCGAGAGTGAAGGGTGGCTCAAAAAGAAAATCAAAATTCAAAAGCAAAAGCGAGTATGTGAAAAACTAAGTAAAAGGAGAGAAAAAGCACTTGCCAATGGTCTAGAAGGCATCAAGAGCTAAGTCCTCCAAGCGTCAAATGCAAAAACTTTCACAATTGCAAAATTTTTGACCCAACATTAATTCCTCTACAAAGTCTCCAATGAGATGGAGAAAAATCTTCTTATTTCTGGTCTATGCCTAGCGTTTCCCCTCAAGTGAGGATGGTTCAACATCATTTGAAAAATAGATTCTCCAAACGTTTGCAAAAATTTGGTGCGTGAATCTTTGCTATTAAGCAAATTCTTCAACTTGCTTAACAGCAAAGAGGGGCATCTTTTAACACCTCAAATTTTTCCACATCAAAATTGAAGCAATGTGAAAATTTCACAAAAGAATTGTGAAAATTTGCAATTTCAAAGCCAATTTCGAATCTAAAGAACAATTTAGATTCAAATCATGAATTTGACTCGTGATACTAATCCCAATGCAGGATTACGAGTCCAAACGATTGCAAAATGTCATTTGAAATCCAAATCCAATTACAATTGTAATTTGAAATCCAAATTCAATTGCAAATGTCATTTGAAATCCAAATTCAATTGCAAAATGCAAATTTTGACTTAGATCCAATAATTGGATCTAATTCGGTCTAGAATGCTAAGTGAGACCCACTTGTGGGCCCAACCTAGCCCGTGTGGTCAAGAGCCCCCCCAGGGGTCACACCCCATTTAAATAAATAAATAAACAAATAAATAAATGTTTTCTCCCAATTAAATGAAAAAAATCATTTTTAAGGAGAAATGAATGATATCATAACTAAAAACCTAGGAAAAGAGAAACATTTATGCATCTCTCTCTTCTTTAACTAGGTTTTATTTAAAGAGATTTCAATCTTCGAAAAGTAATAACTAGGCTGGTCAAACCCACTTAGTCCAAGTAGGTTCGACCCTAGTGCACCCAAATCTTAGCTAGGCTCAGTCAACATGAGCTCAGCTTGGTCAAAAAGTAGGTCTGTCTCACGATCCAATTAATGGACGAAAATAGACTTTGACTGAACCAAACCCACTTTGACTAAACTCAGTCAAAGTACAATTTAGCTCAATTAAGAGCTTTCTTGACCCAAATTTATCAAATTACCTCAAACAAAGTCAAACTACTCCCAAATGAGCTTTGACATTGGTCAATTGGTCGAAATTGATCAATTTGGACAATTTTGCCCTTCTACGGCCAAATTGAGATTAAAAAGCCAAAATTGGTTTATAAAAGGCAAATAAACATTTGAATTTGCAAATTGATGAATCAAATACCAAATTTAAATTGAATTTCTCAAATGAAAGTTTGATTCAGTCGAAATCCATTTTCAATCAAGTTTTGGATGAAAATACCCTTTTCGAACCAAATTTGATGAAATTTTTGAATTTTATTAAAATTTAAATTGAATTATCATAATTCAATGGAATTTGGAGCTTAGTAACTAGGTTTTAATCTAACAAGCTCGATTTTAAACAAAACAAATAATAAAAAGCACAAAATAAGAAAAAACCCTGTGCAAGGGCATTTTCATCCAAATTTTTTGTCAAAGTTGATCAGCTAGGTCTGAACCAAGTTGACCAAACCTAACCCAGCTCACCTAGCTCGTGTAATTGAGATAAGGATGAGTAAATAGAGTCATTAAAACTCATTTAACTCATTTTTCATCTCCCTAAGCCTTGGTTAACCTTCCAAGACAAATTTAAGGAGGTGGTTGAACCCACCTCCTCCTCTATATAAACCTCAACTTGGCCACCAAGGGGAGGACGAATTTTGGAGCATTCTATCAAGTTGCTGCAGCCAAGGAGCTAGGAGGGAGAAGCCAAGGAAGAGAGGAGAGATTCGTCCAAGTACTCTTTCCCCTTTTCTCTTACTTTTTCCTTCATTTTCTTCTATTCTCTCCATCGATCTTGCTAAGTTAGGGTGCTTAAGTGAACCCTTAATAGGATTTTCGTGGTGAGAAGCCTTCTTTCCTATTACAAATTCCAGAGACAAACATCAAGAGTGACCGCAAGGTAGGTGATTTTAACTCACTTCTCTTCTACTTTAGCTTCTTGTTTATTTATTTTAATTCCAGCAACTCGTGGGAGGGTTTATTTTCATTTGCTTACGGCTGAGAATGATGTCCAGCTGAGGGAAACCTACGCTTCAATGTACATGTTAATGCATAATGCATGCATATGTCGGTTTTTCTTAAATATGAACCCACGTATCAAATTTTGAAATGGGCCCCAAGGCCACGTCCCTTTCAAAGGAACCAACTTAATACCATTTTGAGCTCCCTACCATGAGAGAATCCCACGGCAAGAGAGTGATTTTGCTGCATCATGTATGATGAAAATGCCTATAAGGGATGGATGCGTTCTTATGAATGTGATCCACCCTTGCATGGCGAAATAATAGACAAATAAGCTTGAGCATTGTTTTATTTTCTTTCTTATTCATAGTCATCTTGATTTAAGTCTTTCAATTTAATTGATCAAGGGTAGTAGGGGAGATTTGGAACAAGTTTTCAATCTTTCCACATAAAAGAATCCAGCCATGAATCTTCATGATTCGTGAGTTGTGAGTTCCCTTCATGCAATTTCATTTTAAAGAAGTCAAGTACGTATATGTATACATTGTTATATATATGCATATACGTATCCAATCTCTTGTTTGTTTTCCTCTCTTAAAATCAGATTGGAATACGTTTCCAAACTGGTTTTAAGAAGATGATTCATGTTGATTTTCATAGTACCAAGTTATGAAATCATTTTCATTTCATTTTAAAAATTTGCTTAATTTCAGCAATTCATATGTAAGATGATGTATGTTGTTGAAATCAGACCATGTTTTATAGGAATTGGTTTGAGAATGCCCAATTTTATATATTTGAAATGCCAACTATCCTAGAACTATCCAAAGAAGTTGATGATTTCATAAATATGAAATCTGAAATTTGATGAAGGACTTGTCACTCTTATCTTAAAAATAAGTCCTTTATTGGAACCAACGTACACAACTTTCAGCCATATAAATCAATATAAGATCTAAATTTTGGCTATCTTGAGACAAAAGTGGATGTCATCCGCGTCTCCCATCCATTTCAAAGATTGAACTTGACATCATTTATATATTTTCATCATTTTGATAATTTTATGTCAAGCCTCAAGCTTATGGACTACATCTCTAATTCATGTGCTTAATCATATAATGAGCACATATAGAGAAAGTCCTACATTCTAATAAATCTNTCACTCAAAATCAATAGCACCACATGCACATTCTCAAGACGTTAAGTGATTCAAATTTGAGTTGCAAAAGGTGACCAAGTCATATTGCAACGAGAATTCGTAAACCTCACTTAACTTCAAAAGAAAACACACGCAATGCATTCATAATCTTTTGGCCAAAGTACGTTTGAAAAACAACATGCTTTCTAACGATTTGGAATCCATGTTCTTTCAAAAGAATGAATTCTACGAATCATATGATTTGACAAAAGAAGATTTCAAAATCAATTTTGATCATAAGATGATCATCATCATCTAGAGTTCACAACAAAGAACTCAATTCCAAATCTTCAAAATCCTCAATAATTATGTGTTTCAAATAACACCAAAACAAAGGTTTTTAAACCAACTTGAAAACCCTCAATATTCAAATTCATTTATTCAAAAAATGAATTTCAGTTCTTGAATCCAAAACCTCAATGCATAAGCATATAGGATTTGCATCAATAACTCGTATATGATCCAAATGATCCTTAGTCCTTGGTCTAATTACCCCTGTTAAAGGTGGCAGGAACGGTTGGACCTCGTACCGATGGGCGGATCCCTTTCTCTTGAAAATTTTCTCAAAACCTCAATTTTAATAGAATTTTGCTGACTCGCATTTCGACCTCCTTGAAAAGGGGTGGGGTGCGAACACTCAAGCTGCATCAACTTGTCCATGACCTTGCTCTCTCTCTCTCTCTCTCTCTCTCTATATATATATATATATATATATATATATATATATATATATATATATATTACATATATATATATATATATATTACATATATATATATATATATATATATATATATATATATATATATATTACATATATATATAGGAAGGAAAACAGCCATGACTCTGAGCAGACCCACCATTTGTCACCGGTCAATGTGGAGGATCCAGAAACAGCCACATATGCAGTGCCTCGCGAGCATCAACTGACAAGTTGCAGACATTGTTGAATGACAGGTTTTAGTAAATCTTGCAAATTTCATAAATTTATGGCTGTTGGGAGTGTTGTCAGTGAATCTTTGTAAGATTGATGAACTACTTGATTCCATTGGAGATGTTGCACTTCTACAGTATCACAACCTAAGCTCTTACAGCGCTGCCTAGATTGATTGGTACACTTTGTAACTTGCAAACGTTAAATGTAAATGAGAGTGACATAAAAGAGCTGGCCAGGGAAATGGGCAAACCGTGCAACTTGAGGCATTTTGGTTTGGAAGATACAAGGGATTTGAATTTTATATGTGAAGGCCTGAGTAAGTATTCGCACCCTACCCCGTCCTCGGGGGCGTCGAAATGCGAATCAGTAAAATTTTTGTTTTAAATTGGGTTTTGAGAAAAATTTTCAAGAAAAAGGGATCCGCCCATCAATACGAGGTCCAACCGTTCTTGCCGCCTTTAATACATTTTAAGAATCATTTGAATCATTTACGAGTTATTGATGTAAATCCTATATGTTTGTGCATTAAGGTTTTGGATTCAAGAATCAAAGTTCATATTCAATAAGTTATTTGAATTTGTTTTTTAAAATAAATTCTTTGAAAAATGATTTGTTTTTGATAAGTTATTTAAAGATTAGAGGGTTTTCAAGTTTATTTGAAAACATTTGTTGCGTCATTTGTTTTGAACGATTCTAGAAAGTGATTTTAATTGGGTATTTTGAAGATTGAAATTGAGTTATTTGTTGTGAACTCAAGATGATTTTTTGGTTGAAATTGTGATAGTCTTATGATCAATTTTTAGAAAAATGACTAAGTTACCTTAACAAGCAAAATTGATTTTGAATTCTCATTTGTCAAATTGTGTGATTTGATATAAAATATTAGAAACTTGAGTTTTGGTTAAGTAGAGTTCATTCTTTTGTTGAAACATAGGTTCTAAATTGTTAGAAAACGTGTTGTTTTCTGAACGTATTTTAGTGAAGATTATACATGCATTGCTTGTGTTTTCTTTGGAAGTTAAATGAAGTTTACAAATTTTTGTTGCAATATGACTTGGTTACTTTTTGCAACTCAAATTTGAATTATTTAATTTTTTGAGAAGGTGCATGTTGTGCTATTGACTTTGAGTGAGGGTGAACATGTAAAATATGAAGGAAAACTATATAAGACATACATTCTTTACTTTCTTATAATCTCTCAAAGTTCATTCATTTGAAATATTCTTGCTTTCTTCTCTCATAATCTCTCAAAGTTTAGTTATATGAAATTACACATCATACAATCTACACATAAAGATCGATTTTATTTAAAATGTAAGAGTTTCTCTAAATGTGATTACCATATTCTTAAGTACAAGTGTTAAAGATGTAGTCCATAAGCTTGAGTCATGAATGTGAATCTCAAAAGAATTAAAAATCGGGCAAATGAAGATGAAATCCATATTTAAAACATAGGGGAAACGTGGATATCATCCATCTTCCTCAAAATTGTTATAAAAATCAGGTTTTATTCTGATTTGAATGGTTTAAAATTAAAATGTCAGTTCTAAGAATGTTTGACTCTTAAAAAATGATGAAAATTCGGTCTGTCTATATATGAATTAAACACCTAAATTGGCAAAAAACATGTGCCATATGCTCTTATTCATGTCGTGCAGTTCTGAGAACCTTTCTTTCTCTCCAAAACCAAACTAAATTCCAGATTCTTGTGCTAAATGATACATCCATTTCTTGGACTATTTAAACACTTTTGATCTTGTTCTTTAGGGGATATAGAGATTAGGGTCTTAAGTATGATCTTACATTGTTTTTGAAACTTAATCAATCACATGTATATCTGAAAATTGATGAATAAAATCAGCAATTCCTAAAAGGCTTTTAGATAGGCGATTAGATATGATTAGAACTTTGTTATTGTTCTATAAGACATAACCACTTTGTGGCTGAACATTAGCATTTTAAGCATGTAAACTTTAAAATTTCTAAACTAACTCTTGTAGAGTATGAGTTGCTGGAATTAAGTAAACTTTAAGATGCAATGAAAGCGATTTTATAACTTTGCACGACAAAAATTGACAAAATGATCATCTTTTCTTAAAATCAAGTTGAAAACATGTTTCAACCTGATTTTAAAAAAGAAACATGACTTTTAACAAGAGGTCAAACATGCATATATATATAACAATATATTTATATATATATACATATATATGAATCATGATGATTTATGGCGGGGTTTTTTTATGTAAGGAGATTGAAAACTGGTTTCTAATCCAATCCACCACCCTTGATCAATTGAAATAAAATAAACATAAACCAAAATGACTTTAAATGGAAAGAAATAGAACACTCAATTTGGTTCATCTTTAATTTCGCCGTGCAAGGGTGGATCACATTCATGAGAATGTGTACGTTCTTATTGCAGTGAACCTCTCTTTGACCATGGAATCACTCATGGTATGAAGTTCAAAATGGATTTAGGCTGGATGATTTTGAAAGGGTCGTGGCCTTGGGGCCCTTTTTGAAATCCTATTCATACATTTATTTTTGGAAAAATCGGTTCATGCATACATAATGCATTAATATACATTTGATCAGTGGCTTTTCCCTTCGCTAGACATAATTTCCAAACGTGAAATAAATGAAAATAGACGCTTTCCACGAGTGCTTAAATTAAAACATAGCAAGAAGTTGAAATTGATGAAAATGGATTAGAGTCACCTACCTTGTGGTCGGTCTTATGCTTGATCATCCTCCTTGCTTGTTTTTTAAATCAAGCGATCCTAAACAAGGACCCAAGCTTGGATTCGAGCTTAGCAAAGCAAGAAGAAGAATGACTTATTTGCTGAAATTTACAGTGGGGAAGAGAGAACTTCTCACCATGAAAATCCTAAGTAAGGGTTCACTTAAGCACCCTAACTTAGCAAAATTGAAAGAGAGAATTGGGAAAAAGAAGAAGAGAATGAAAGAAAGGGAAGAGGGGTTGGACAAATTTTTGTCTTCTTTTCCTTGACTTCCTTTTCTTCTCTCCTTGGCTGCCACGAGCTGTTGAAGGCCTCTTCTCCAAAGTTCAAAAATTCGTACCCCCCATAGCTGCCAAAGAGGGTTTTATATAGGGAAGGAGATGAGTTCAGCCACCTTTTTAATTTGCCTTGGAAGTTTACTTAAGGATTATGAAGTTGTAAAATGGATTAAATGGTTTTTAATGGCTCTAATTGACCACACCTAGCTCATTTACACGAGTTAGGTGGGGTGGGCTAGGCATGGTCAACCTTGGTTCAGACCTGCCTGCCCAACTTTGACCAAATTTTTTGATGAAAATGCCATTGTACAGGGTTTTGCCTTATTTTATCTTATTTTATTTTATTTATTTCTTTGTTTGAAATTGAGCTTGTTAGGTTAAAACCTAGTTATTAAACGCTAAACATTATTGAATTTTGACAATTCAATTTAAATTGGAATGAATTTTGAAAATTCTATCAAATTTGGTTTAAGAACGATATTTTCGTCCATAACCTGATTGAAAATGGGTTTCAATTGAACCAAAATTTGGTTTTAAATATTGAATTTCAATTTAAATATTTCATTTGTGCATTTGACAAATTCAAATGTATTTTTACTTTTTATAGAATCTCAATTTGGGTTCCGTAATCTCAATTTTATTATAAAAAGGCAACATTATTTAGATTGTGTCAAATTTGATCAATTAACCAAAGTCAAAGCTCATTTGCGAGCTAATATTGATTTGATTGAGATAATTTGATGAATTTGAGCTAAGAAAGCTCTTAATTGAGCTAAATTGTATTTTGACTGAGTTTAGTCAAAGTGAATTCAATTCAGTCAAGGTCTATTTCTATCCACTAATTGGGTCATGGGATAGACCTATCCTTTTTGCCAAGTTGAGCTCATATTGACTGAGCCCAACTGAATTTGGTGCCACATTTGGGTGCACTAGGGTCAAACCTACTTGAATTAAGTAGGTTTAGTCGGCCTAGTTAATGCTTCTTGAAAGTTGACCCCTCTTTAAAGAAGATCTAGTTAAGGAAGAGAGAGAGACATAAATTTCTCTTAGGTTTCTAGTTATAATCTCATTCATTCTCATTGAAAACGAATTTTTGAAGCAATTAAGAGGAGATATTTTGAAAAGGAAGAAGTATGTGACATCTTGGGGGGCTCTTGACCACAAGAGCTAGGTGGGTCCAACACGTGGGTCTCACGTGAGATTCTAGATTCAGAATTAAATATAGTTTTTGGATTTAAATCCAAATTTGGATTTGCAATTGGATACGGATTTCAAATGACATTTGTAATTGAATTCGGTTTTCAAATCCTAATTTGGGTTGTAATCCCACTTTGGGATTCGTCTCATGAATTAAATTCATGATTTGAATCCAGATTGTTCTTAGATTCGAAATTGGTTTTAAAAATGCAATTTTTTAAATCTTTTGTGAAAATTCTTTTGTATAATTTTTTGACAATGCTTCAATCAACTAGGGTGGAAAAATTTGGGGTATTACTAATTTGTGGACCTTAAAATGGTTCCTTGCATGCAGTGACAAATAAAAGACAAGGGGTTGCAACATTAGGGAACTCAAAGGCTAGAATAAACTGAAAGAGAATCTGCCAACATAAGGTTTGGAGGGAAAAGCAATTGATGCAGGAAAAGCACAATTACTTGAATTTTTTGGGGTACATTAAAACATGAACATGCGTCGGTTCTGCTATATGTGTTTGTTTGCTATTGCCAACGGCTGCCACCGCTCTATTTTACTAGCTCAAATTACAAATATATGTACACATTATGGCTGCAAAAGAAGAAGCTTGAGCTTAGTTGAACAAGTGGTTTATTTCACCTCAATAGTAGGGTAGATTTATAGCACACTCACACAATGTTCCTTATGCCAAATGGCCCAATATAATTTAAAGGATAAGAACAACAAATCACCTAAAATCGCACAATAAAAGGGTGTAGCAGGTGTGGAGTCTCTTCTTAATGGAGGTAAGTTTTTTTTAGAGGAAAGGTTTTGATTTTATATATATATATATATATATATATATATATATATATATATATTCGGGCTATTCTTAGCAGACCCAACAACAATATCAAGTTTTGTACGCTGCTCTATGTACATAACTAGCATATGCCGAATGTGGACCCTACTACCAATATGCATACTTACTTTAATGGCCAAACATTGCATATGCACAACCAATATTTTTAATCATGCCCTTATGTCATACTTCTATCATTATCTCGTACCTCTGCCATTACTTCATACAAATGTCATTATCTCATACACATTATCTCGTACCTCTTGTCATTATCATACCATTGTCATTACCTCATACTCATCCATGTCATTATCTCGTACTTATTATTCATGAACCCATAACGTTCCATAGTCATTATCATGTTTGTGTTGTTGTTCCGTACCTATTATCTCATACCATAGTCATTATCTCATACTTGTAACGTCTGAGATAATGATAACTAGAGGCATGAGATAATGATGGGCATGAGATAACAGTAAGAATATGAGATAATGACAATGGTATGTGATAATGATAGATGTATGAGATAGTGTGCATGAAACAACAATAGAATGTATGAGATAATGACAGATGCATGAGAAAACGCTATGAGCAGCACAAAAAAGTACTAAGATGTTTTTTTGCCGCTCAAAGGAATATATTGGTCGAATTTACTGAAGCTGAAAATCTTCTTTTTCGGTCTCTTTTTTGTCCTTACATTTTTTTTTTCTATTAATCATGTACATTTTTTGTCATCATTAAAATGACACTTGCGTATATAACTCCCTTCGGCCAACAACCCTTTTCCCATGACAACATATGGATCAGACCTAAACTCGCTCCATATTTAAAACTGAAAGCACAGAGCTATCGTACTCTCAATTAACCCACCAATGGTTAATTTTGCTTGCTCTACAAACCAGCATAATGAAGTAAATAATATTACTGTTTGTGGATCGTGGGCAGCGGTTAGCAGAAATATTCTGGTTACTGCCTTAATTTCTCCTATAACTGATTCGACAAATTGTTTAAATTATTGGTATCCATTTTATAATATTTTAAACTGATAAAATAGTTAATAAAGAAACATCATTAAAACCTATATTTCTAAAAAAAATATATAAACAATGTTTGCCTTCATTTTTTTTTCACCTTCTTACTATTTTGATGCATAAGAAGGTAAAAAAACAATGACAGCTTACAATTAGGGGCGGAGGCAGGGGCCAACTGGCAGGGGTCATGCCTCCACCTCAAGAATTTTAAAATTTCAAATATTTACATGTAAATTTTATAAATCTTAGTATAACCTATAGAAAAAATATGAAAAGTTATATTTTTCGCCCTTATTAAAAGTTTGAAAGTATAGTTAGGTCTCTACGACAAAAAAAATTCCTAACTCTGCCTTGCTTACAATGTATCGAACCAAAATTATTACTTTCATAACTATGATTCAGATCATCATTGTTGACTAACAACTTGATCTGAATCCATCAGTTCTATCAAAGTGATTGGTAGGTGATCTAAAAATTATTACTTTCATAACTATGATTCAGGTAATGATTGTTGACTAACAACTTGATCTGAATCCATCAGTTCTATCAAAGTGATTGGTAGGTGGTCCTTCTAGGCTTTAGGTCATTAAGAAGTAGTTTGGTGGTAGAGGCACGTTGTAAGTGTCTCTTGAATCTAATATTTACCACTAAGATTAGAACAGGTTCATGAAACAATAGTTTTAGTATTCAATAAGCCTGCCCCAATCTTTAAAATACTCACATAGCATCTTTACTGCCAAACGACCCCTAAGGTCTTGGGCTTAATAGAAAAACCTTCACACAACTATAAGCACGTAATAACTCTTTACTGCGGTCTGAGGTACAGGAGAAATGTATCATGATAAAGGTTTTAATTGATGTCTAAATGGCCTAACAAGAGACGGTGGAAGTTAACGGTGGAGCACCATGATTGTTTAAGGAGCAGTGCCTTTAACAGACCCATTTTTGGAGGTGAGGTTGCAGATTGAATGATTAGCTGATCTGTCCAAGCAATCATGGATTTTGCCACCCCTAGCACATGGACTCGCCACAGTCCAAATTTAAAAGTAGGCAGGTTAAATTTCCGATGGCAGTAGATTCTTTCTCGTAAAGTCTGCAATTAGAAACTAAAGAAAGTGGAGACCTACTATCTCTCTCTCTCTCTCTCTCTCTCTCTCTCTCTCTCTCTCTCTATATATATATATATATATATATATATATATATATATATATATATATATATATATATATATATATATATATATATATATATATATATATATAATGTTGTGGACAAAGAAGATCAAGGAAAATCAATGTTGTAAACAATAAAAAATTATATTGTGACTATATATATATAATTTTAAGTGCTCGTGCTGGTTAGAAATTTTGACAACAATTATTAGATTTGTTGACTGAGGAAGGAAACGGAGATGGAGTGTCATGGGGGGGAAGCTCAACTAACATTCTTCTACCTGTTAGCTCGTCCATCATGTTGTATTGTTGTGTCCTAGGATGGGCTTCCCATAAGCCACCATCTCATGTTACCGGACTCTTTCTTTCAAGAGCCAATTGTAATTGGCGCACCTGTTAGCTAATTTCATGTAGCCTTTGTTGTCATACCTACTGCATAGTTGGTAAAATTGGGGATCGGACTCAGATCGCTAGGTGACCGGTTTAGTGGGTCAATAAGTTGACTCGGTGATTCGATCGGGCCATATCATAAAATTTTATAATGTACTTTTACTATAATCTTATAGTGTAATTTACTGTCTTCCCAACAGAAATGAGGTCTTGAATTATCAACAAGTCTAACCAGAAATGAGGTCTTGAATCTACAAACACTTACCTTGAATTTAACCAGAAATGCGGTCTGGTGCCATACTGGCTTTTGGAGGTGCGGTTGCAGACTGAAAGACTAACTTTGTCCACAAAGCAATCGTTGATTTTGCCAGCCTTGATCACATTTAGAACCTAGTTAGGTGCACACCCTGCGCACGAAACATTCATGCACATGGGTGGCAATGACCAATACGTTTATGAAAATTTTAAAAAAGAAATTTTAGTTAGAAGGATAAAAAAGATTGTGAAAAAAGTGAAAAAATATAAAATGTCTGTTTACTTTATAAAAGAAATCAAAAGTGCCCTCAGCCCCTTTTGGTAAGAGTGAGTTATGTGCACCACACTACACACAAGGAGCGTACACACCGGGTGGACCCTACTGTCCATATATGAACCTTTAGTATTGATCTTTGTGAGAAAAAAAGTATAATATGCATATTTACTTCAATGTCTTAACATTGCATAGGCAAAACAGACATTCTTACCATATGTCTTATAGCGTCTAAGGTAACAAAATGGATAAGACCAAATAACACATCCGTCCTAACTTACGAGACAATTAAATGGATGGGGTCAAATAATTCATCTCATGACGTCTAAGATAACAATAGGGGTGTGAGATAACGAACCGAGTCTTGTAGCATTTGAGATGAGTCTATGAGATTAAAAAACATGAGTCTTATATAGTGTTTAAAATAATGATAAGGGTATGAAATAACAAAACGAGTTATATAGTTAGAGTCTAACATAACGACATGGATCTGAGATAACAAAACAGGTCATATAACCTATCCTAGTAGTCCCAACATGCTATGGACTTGGGTCAAGTAACGTGTGTTCAGCCAACAAGGGCCTTCAGGACCTGGTTGGATCAAACCCAAGACCTTCAAATTAAAGCAGGTCAAGAGTTTGTTACTGAAGCCACAAAATGTTAAGGATCTGCCTGACCTGAGCCTGACTATCAGAAAAGCAGTAGATCAACTAATCATCTCCGGGTTTCGGTTTTGATTTGTTAGGCCTGACCTAAATCACAGCCACAAGATGCTCAAGTCTCAACTATCCTATCCTGGCTAGTGCCACTTAAGTTTTGGCAATGTGACATGGAATATTGGGGTCGGGGGATTTTTCCAGATTTGTTTAGCAGAAATCACGGACCTTGTCAACTTCTAGAGCACATGGGCTGATCACCAGAGTTCAAATTAAGCAATGTGCAGGTCACACTTCTGATGCCTGCTGATGGGTTATCCTTTTTTTCGCAACTTGTAATGATGTACTGTTCTTACATAAACAATGTGATTAAGGAATTGCAATGGTGCAACTACTTTCCGGAGTGTCAAATCCATGGAGTACTATACTATTTATGTCTATTAATTACCAGAGGCGAAGCTACATTGTAGCTGTATAAAAAAATTACTTTATTTACGTACACAAATTTCATTCATTTTTAGTTTTTTTAATATATGAGTGCTCCTTGCAGCTTGAAATTTAAACTTACACTGTCCCTTAGCCAGAAATTTTTGGCTCGGCCATTATTCATTACTGTCCAGCTGGATCTTTTAAATTTGTCTTCCACATTTGAACTTGAAAGATACAAATTTATAGGTATGAAAAAATAAATGACAGACTGGGTTAGCTAGGCTGCACATGAGCCGAGTTGAGCTCTAGTTGGGCCAGCTCGAGCTTGAACTCGACTTGAGAATAAGGCAAAGCTCAACTCGACGTTGAACTCGCTTTTTAACTTGTTTATGTTAAGCATGTCATGTTTCTTTTAACTTGATTAACTCATTTAGTTGCTACTTGCTTAAATATTTTCTCATTATAATTTAATATTCATTGTGTACTCGAGCCAAGTTGAGTTTAAACGAGTCGACTTCTTGCAACTCAACTTGCTTAACATTTCAAGCGTACATTTGAACTGGAGCACGATTTGTTTATAAACGAATTGAGTTTTGACGAATGAGTTCGAATTGAACTCGAGATAGCATGAGTCGTTGTGCAGCCCTATATATATATATATATAAAGAGAGAGAGAGAGAGGAAAGATCATTCTTATTGAGTATACATATATATATATATATATATATATATATATGTCTGACATTATACCCAACTTAACATTATTAATAAGGTTGGATCTGGCTAATGGATTCAATATGTACTTTTGCAATGACTCTAAATTTGACTGTTAAGTCCACCAAATTGTTAGTAGCTAATGAATCCGATGAACAGAAGATTAACACAAAATCTGACCAATCTGATAATGGGAAACTCTAAGAGATGTAGAAGGCTTGGGTTAGGGATCTTTCCACCAGATTTATTTAGCAGCAACTAAATATAACTAATTTGATGTCTTCTTTAGCTCTACTTAATAAAAACATGTATGCTTGAGTATTTTTCTTATGTGCTCCAGTACTATAAGCATGTTTCACCGTATTGAAGAGAAAAACGGGTCACAGTATTGCTAATGGGAACATTCATGTGAATGGCATAAACATCTAGAATTGGAGGATAAAGAAGCAGCAATTTGAATGTAGCTAGTCCGGGTGGGAGAAAGAGCCGCCTATGGAATTGATGAAAGAACATGGATACTATATTTTTACATTAAACCCACTTGCTGTCATGTAGCCTAAATTAAACGGAGAAGAGAGCAGTTGCACCTGCCCTCTACCACCGGCAAGTCAGCCATGTGGTGCTGGAGGTAGTTGTCAACGGTAATTCTGGCAGCATGGTCTTTATATTGGAGTTATTTGCCTTTTCTTCCGCACCACTTGAAAATTGATTATCTTCCTCTTGCTCCATTTATTGAGAAACCAGGGAAGATGGTAATAGTAATCGACACACTTGCAGAAACAGCTATTTCTAAGCTGTTGGGGGCTGTAACCAGTTTGTTGAAAGAGAAGGTGGACCTCATACGGAATGCCAAAGACGATCTCAAAAGGCTCGATAGGAAGCTGGAATGGTTGCAGAAGGCCCTCAAAGCCGCGGATTGCAAGCCCTTTTTCAGCAATGAGGGTAACAGAGATCTAGAGATAGAGCTGAAGGACATCTTTTATGATGCCCAGGACATCATCGAAGAATTCCAAAACATAGTTGATCTCAGGAAAAGGGAGAAGGATTCTATGACTTCATTGGACAAGGTAAGAAAGCCCTGGATCACTCTATGCTCTTGCTTTAAAGAACGTGTATCTGCTTCTTACCAACTTGGCAATGAAATTAAAAAGATAAACCAAAGGCTTGATGAAATAGAAAGTGATAGTAAAATGGTGGATTTGATCAACAAAACACCAAAAGAGAGTAGTGGTGAGGGTCCTATTGGTGAACATAACAATCCTTGAGAGACAACCCATCACATAAGTACTACACAACCACCCATAGGCAGGGTTAACGATAAGGAGAAAGTAAAAGAACTCTTGTTTGATGGCTCTATGGAGAATAGTGTACTCGGAAAACATGGTGTTTCTATTGTATCCATTGTAGGTCAAGGTGGGATTAGGAAAACTACTCTTGCAAAAATGGTCTTTAAAGAAGCTGAGGAACAGTTCGGGAAACATAGGTGGTGGGTTTGTGTTTCAGAGAAGCCAAACCGTATGGGTTTGCTGCAAAAGATACTAAGGGAAATATACGAGGGATCAAAAAGAAAACTTGATCATATTACTTCCTTGAGTGACTTGTGCACACGATTACAGAGTGAGCTCTCAATGGGCAAGTTTTTGTTGGTCTTAGATGATGTATGGGAATTAGATTGGTGGAGGGGAGAGGTAGAGGACACCCTGATGGGATGTGCAAAGAAGAGCAAGATTTTGATCACCAGTAGAAAGGTTGAAGTCTCCCAAGGGATTGGCGCTAAAATGCATAAATTACCAGAAATGACTTTTGAGGAAAGTTGGAGCTTGTTTCTAGATGTGGCATGGAAAGAAGAAAATGAGTTGGCGAGTCACAATTTGAAAGGTATTGGAGAGACGATACTGGCCAAGTGTGGTGGGTTGCCGCTTGTAGTCCAAACGGTAGGGTCCTTAATGCGTACAAAAGGGATGACAAAAGGTGTTTGGGAGAGCATTGAGAAGAGTGAGATCTGGGAATGGAAGATGCCTGCCTCATCACGATCTTCTGAAATATACAGTAGCATGCTTCCTGGTCTCATGCTGAGCTATGATGACTTGCCAGCTTCTTTGAAGAGTTGTTTTGTATATTGCAGCATTTATCCAAAAGATTATGAGATTAAAAAGGGGAGTTTGGTCATGCAATGGGTGGCACTTGGCTTAATTGACCAAAAGAAAGGCATTGATGTGGAAGTGACAGCAAACCAATGTATTGATGATTTGATAAATCGGTGTTTGATTGAAGAAACTCAAAATAAGAATATCAAATTGCATGACATTTTGCATGACCTTGCCTCATACATAGGTGGAAAGGAATTTAGCCATGCATCTACTACTGAGCACACCCGTCATCTGTCATTACTTCATGTAGACAATGCAAAAACGGCCATGTATAATGCATCAGGAGCAGCAACTAAGTTGCGTACATTATTTAGTGAATGCTTGCCTTCGGTATGCTTCACCAATTTCAAGTGGTTGAGGGTGTTGTCATTGATGCATTGTCAGATTGATGAGCTGCCGAACTCCATTGAAGAACTTTCACTTCTAAGATATCTTGATCTAAGCTGTTCTGATGTGAGACGGTTGCCCAGTTCAATTGGCAGACTCTGGAACTTACAAACATTGGATTTATATTATAGTAGAATTGAAGAGTTGCCTAAGGAGATGGGCAACCTATGCAACTTGAGGTATCTTGGGCTGGAATGTACATTGTGTTTGAATTTTATAGCCGAAGGCTTGGGGAAACTTACCAATTTACAGGCCTTAGATAGGTTTCTGGTATGTGATGACAAAGGGAACACAAAAGGATGCAATATTAGGGAACTAAAAGACTTGAACAAACTAAAGGTGTTGTCAATAGAAGGTTTGGGGACAAGTAGAAAACCAATGGATCATGCAGGAAAAGCACAATTGCTTAAGGAGAAATCTCTTTTAACCAGTTTGAAATTAGACTTTGGGGAGAAAGATAATGACAAAATCGCGGGTGCCTCTGAACAGAATGGTATGCTGGAGGCCTTGGAACCTTCACATTGCCTTGAGAACTTGAGTATTCAATGTTACAAAGGACAGATGCCAGCTTGGCATTTGAAGTTCAACAGTACCATGCTGTTTGCATCCCAAAATTTCCATTGGTTTTGGAGTGCTTCAGAAAAATGAGGTTTTGCTTTGAAATAGGGAAGAAAGGGACTCGCCCGTCGGTACGAGGATCGACCGTTCCCGGCGCCTTTACCGGGGGTAATCAACCCAAGGGCTATGTTTATTATTGATGTATTTCATTTTAACTTAAACATCCTTTTAATTCTATATGCGGTGTAGAAAATATTGAAAGTTTGATGTTTCAAACTTTTGAAAAGACTCTTGAAGAGTTGCTTGAAAATGTGAAATATTTTGAGAAAAAAGTGGAATTAGTAAATATCATTTGAAAAGCTTGAAAATCATTTTAGTGTTCTCTTAAGACTTTAAGTAGGTTTGAGATTTTGCTCTAATTCGGTTACCACTTAGTTAGAGTTTCATCCCATCTTGCTTAAGTTCTTTTGGAGATGTGCTTGTGATAATAAGTGAAATAAAGTGGATGTGAATGCATGAATGCATTGATCCTATATGATTGAAAGGAAAATCATTCATTCCTACCACAACATTCATCTAATGGCATTCCTACCATAACATACATCTAAGATTTTTATTATTGTAAATATCATATATATGAAGGAAAAGTTTTCGAAAATGGATTGGGGATTGTAGACCATCAAACATGAATCCAATATTGGGTCATTACTTGGTTTGTGGTCTTAATGAAGTCGGCAAATGAAAAATTAAAATCTTAAATGGTAAGATATTCAAAGAACAAAAAAAAGATAAAAGACTACATCCCAAAAGAAAATCATAAAATCACATGTTTTGAAAGAGAAATATATGTATTGGTATACATATATGAAAGCTTATGAAAATGATGTTTATATCAAGTAGAGAAGAAAAGATCATTTTAGAAAAAGAAAGAAAGATTTTAAAATGGAATACACGTATATATATTTATATATACGTATATGAGAGTTTGTAAAATGATATGTTAAATCATAAAGGGAGAATGACAAAGAAAGATATTCATGTGCACACATACGTATATAACATGTATATACACATATGTCTTCATGAATATTAAAATCAAGAAGTGAATTGAAAATAGCCGACTTCATTTTTTATGTAGGCCGGAGGGGAACTTAGGCTCATGCA